>CAMZMU010000122.1:21213713-21336353 GCA_947311845.1 Poa pratensis
GCAGACGGCGCGGGTGACGAGGCGGCGGTACGCGACGGGTCCCCGGGTCGGAGGAGTTGCGCCCAGCGCGGCACGCGAGGCACCCGCCGCCGCGCCGCGGCAGGCGGGGCAGGGGGCGGCCGGACTTGGCGCGGACGGGGCAGAGGGCGAGGATTGCGGCGCCGAGCGGGCGGGCGCGCGACCCGTACGCCAGGCGAGCTCCGGGCGGCCGCCGAAAGCGCGGTGGCGGCGCCGCCGCGCCATCGCGTCGCCGGATGGGGGCGGGTGGGGAGGAGTGATGGAGTTTGGGGAGGAGGAGCGGGATGGATGGTGAGTCAAAAAGTTTCCGCCATTTTCCTCCCGTATGCTCTGGTACCGGAGGAGTGGAGGTCTGGGCGGTTCGTCTACTTGCCTCGGGAGTCATGAAGAGGGTACCACTCGGATGTGGAAATGTTGCTCTCGAGCCAACGGAAGCAAATGGCGGTGGTGGTTCTCGCCGTGAAGGAGCCGAGGATCGGAAACAAAAGAAGCGGCGAGGATCACCGTCGGCCGCCTTTGCATTCTCCGGACCGCTTCTAACGAGCTGTTCAAACAAGACTACTTGGTCGAGATACCAACCTATTCGACTCACATCTTCCGTAAAAGGTACCGAATGCGGTGATTCCTTTTCATGTAACAGTTGAATCTTGCGAGCTTAATTATCGCTACTTTACCCGTCGGAGGAATGTCGCGGGTTGTATTGGGTTTTAGCGCATATCAAAAAAATCTCCGCAGGGATGTGGGTGATTGCCTACGGCATTCCGGCTGACTACGCCGATGAGTATCTTCGCATTGGCGAGGATACTACAGTCGAGTCAGTGCGCATGTTCGTCAAAGTGAAATTATGTCTCTTTGGCCATTTTATCTTAAAGCGCCCAATGGAAAAAATACCGTGAGGTTGATGACAGCAAATAAGGCTCAAGATTGGCCGGACATTGCAAGGTATATTGACTTTATGCATAGGACTTGGAAAAAATTGTCCCAAAGCATGACACGGGAAATATTGTCGCAAGGGTGATGATAGAATAAGTGTGCTTAATGTCGTTGATCCAGGATTTGTGGATTTTTCATCACTTTTTTGGTTTGGCGGGGACAATAAATGACATCAATGTATTGCATCAATCTCATTTATCTACGAGACGAGCTAGTGGCGATGCTCCGGCTTGTAACTACACTGTCAATGTGATTATTGTTTAATTCATTTGATTGTCATTTCATTTGTAATTTGGATTAAGTTTGTATTGTACAATTAACTATACTTATATTTAGTTCATATTGGTTTGGTTTTTTATGTCAAATGAT
This sequence comes from Poa pratensis, assembly GCA_947311845.1. Lineage (NCBI taxonomy): Eukaryota > Viridiplantae > Streptophyta > Magnoliopsida > Poales > Poaceae > Poa > Poa pratensis. The sequence continues at coordinate 21,215,034 of CAMZMU010000122.1, forward strand.
GCATATGTGTTGAAGTGCTAAAAACATCATGTGTTTTACATGTTGGAGTTGTTGTATCACTTGGCTTTACGATTTCTGTTCTGCTATCCTAAAAACACGTTTTCGAGCGGTTTACGATCACTGCTAGAGATGCTTACGATGTTTCGTGTCAAGGGGTGCCATAAATTTTTCCTCCTTCCCTTTCTTTTTAACATAGCAGATGCTAGGATACATGCACGCACACACATACAAACATAAGCACACATATTTTACGCCATGGGCATTTTCGAAAGACTAAATCACATATCAGGTTTTGAGAATGACAAAGTCAGGGCTGCCGCTTTAGCTATCCACAGGAACATCGTTACTCACTAAAAGAATATTCGCACACCGGTGTCAAATTTGAGGTTTGAATTGTCACTACGAGCATCCAAAAATGTGAAATACCTCATATTTTGGGCTCAGCAAAAAAAAAAACCGGACAAATTTTAGAGATTCAAAATTTTACACACGCTACTAGATCTGCAAATTTAAGAAGATTCAAATTTTTTATGTGAAATCATATTTTAAATTTCACGTTTGCACATTTGTCATATTTGCTAAAGCTAAAATATATGTTTCTTACACTGAAAATTTACACACTGGTAGAATAAATTATCAATTACATCCTTGTATTTCGTTTTAAAATTTTGAAATTTAAATTTACAGTTTTTAAAAAATTTAAAAGGCCTACCTAGAGCATGAGCTCCATATCGCCGCGCTCTCTCTGTTTTCCCCAAAAGTGTGAAATGAATCCATGTGATTTTGACTCAGACGACACGACCTACGCAAAACTATTTCCAAAAAATATCCTGCTTGGAATGGTTGCAATCTTTCCAGCAACTTGAATCAACATACAGGTAGGCGGCTAGGCGCACAAAACTTACAACTACACCATTGATTTTTTTTCTTACAACCAATCCAAGCAGCCTAAAACAAGAAGTACGACACCTAGCATGTTGTTCAGATAAGAATTCGGGGTTATATCCAGAAATACAATAAAAGAAAGTTAGAATGGAAGCAGTCAACCTAAGTCTGGAAGTCTAAAGACGCCTCTCAGGAAGCGATATTGCTGTCGCCTGTGGGACACGGCACCACAGTTGGATGGTCAAAACGAGGATCAACTGCATCTGAAGAAGCAAACTGTTCCTCACTGGCTTCCTGCCGCCACCTCATCACCATCGGATGGTCGAGATTCACCAGTTTGCTGCAGCGACAAGTCACCAAGCCCGACACGAGCTCGTCGATGTTGATCTCGCTCAGAGCTTGGCCATGTCATCAGGAGGTGGATACGCAGCCTCCTGGTCCTGGGGATTGTCCCTGAGGAGTCTCTTCAGGTCCTTGATGAGTTCGAGCTCATCGTCGTCGTCTTCGTCATCGAGAAGCGACACGTCTAGATCCCAAACCTTGAAGACAGAGTCCCTTGACTCTGCCTGTCTGGCTGCTTCGGACGAAACCAGCTCATCGCATCATAAGGTTTTGCTGCTGTGTACCCTTCCGTCTGCTTACCATGTCCATCCGCGCCCCTGATTACATTCACAGCCTCGAGAACTTCAGTGGCATCTTCATCATCGTAACTACCGCCTCGGTGCTCCATGTCCATCCCGAGTATCTTCTTCAGCATGGCAAGCGTGAGGTTCTACTAACTCTGCAATTACAGGCGTACCATGGTCACGCATGACTTCAGTGGTATCACAGGGATCTTCCACTGGCCTTTCAAGCGAATCAAGCAAGGCTTCCCTCATTGCTCCCCAGTCTACATCTGACAGTTCGGAAGTCTGCACAAAACATGAATCGGCCCAAGCCGCCTCCTCAGGTGAAGGTTTGACTTTCTTCTCGTTTGATTTAATCGATTCCAAAATAGCAGGCATGAAGTCATCGGGTCCATAAGCCTCAGACAGCTCTTCAGGTAGACTTGGTTCGGAGAGTAGAGCTGAGATGTCACCGTCTTCAGAAGTCATGGTCCTGCACTGAAATGAGCAGCACCTTAAGAAGGGGTGTATAACATCTAAAAATATGAATAGCAATGGGAAAATGGATCATAGGGCTAGAAAAGAGGCGAGACACATGTAAACAGGTATTCAGATTACAAAATACAACACATCATATTAAGTACAGTGTGAAATATGAAACCAGGGAACATGCTATCATATTCATATTCAGCTAGTTCACAGACAATAAGAAGAAAAGTAGTAAGTTCCGTAAAAGTGTGATAACCAGCTTCTAAGCAGCTGGCAGCAAACTAGTTATGAAGTTTTCTTTAGGTGCTAAAGAATGGCTTCCTTAGAGCTCAGTTACTCTGTATACGAAATTCACTTATCAAAACAAACATTCAAACAATGGAAACGAGGGAGAATCTGCACACCTCAGTTCTACAGGGATATTGAGATCAATGAATAGGCCCACATCAAAGATACTTTTCAGTTACTCCTATTAGGCAAGAAAAGGTGGGCCATGCGTATAATCTCTAAGAGGGTAGCCTGCCACAAGATATAATGTCCTAAACATCTGATATCATATTTTATCACATTGTCTACAAGGGTATAATCTCCACAATACAGAAAGACTGAACGAACATTATAAAACAAACATCACAATAAAGTCTGTTCTGGGAGTGCGAACTGTTCACATTGGGAGAAGAAATGACACGTACTAGGATTGAAAAGAATGCAAATCGAGCGTCCGTAGCATAGTTAGCCGCTCAGTTCAATACAACTCCGTCCAGGTTCCTTGACTAATCCTTGCTTGTTTAATAGCCTCCTATAAGTTGTGGCCTTCTTCCACTTCCCCAAACAACTGAGCATATTAGAAATCAGGACGCAGTGACCAGAATTTTGAGGGTCCAGGTTAAGTAGTTCCTCTGATACCAAATCCATCGAGGAATCGGCATATTGAGAACTGTACGCACTAACAATAGGAGCCAAAACCAGATTCCGTAATTGAATAGGCATCTTCTTAAAGAGCTCCTTAGCGATAGTAATATGACCAGATTTACATAGCAAATCAATTATGCACATGTAGTGCTCGACAGATGGTTCGATACCATATTCCGCCGTCATACTGTGAAAGCACTCAAGACCTTTGTCTACTAAACCAGAATAGTTGCATGCTGTCAGCAGATGAGTAAAGACGATGGCATCTGGTTGAACACCTTCCTTTTGCATCTCGTTGAAAAGGATGAGAGCTTCACTTCCTTCTCCATTGCAGGCATATCCATTGATCATGGCACTCCAGATAGCTAAGTCTCTACTGGTAACGGTAACACCATCAAATATTTTCCTAGCTAGCTCAACGCTTCCGCACTTGCAGTACGTGTCAATCAGTGCAGTAGCAACTCGCAGATCTGACTGCAGTCCATCGCTACCACATTATCCTCAACCTTTTTCGCCTGATTGGCAGAGCCCAGATCTGCACAAGCTGAAAGAGCTGATGAAACGGTTGCCTCATTCGGCTCTACATCTGTGCGCAGCATGCTATCGAACATTGTCAGTGCCTTGTCGGGATGACCACCTTCAACGTATCCATTTATTACTGAAGTCCACAGCACTACATTTTTGCAGTGAGCAGCATCGAAGACCTCTTGAGCAGCATCAAGATCCCCACACTTGGCATACAAGTTAACCAATGACGAGACAAGATCCTGCTCAGATTCGAAACCACTCTTGATCAGAAGAGCATGCACACCCTTAGCCACCAACAGGTTCCCTAACAGGGTGGCGGCTGAGATCAGATTAACAAGTGCCACCGAATCAAATTTGTGCCCAGCACCTTGCATGCGGCTGAACAGACCAAACACTTCCACCTGGTCGCCAGCCTGCAAAAGCCCCGACGCCATCGCACTCCAGGAAACTACAGACTTCTCATGCATAGACCCAAACATCAACCGCGCGGCCTAGAGCTGCCCACCACGGACAAGCATGGTGAGCACAGAGTTCGATACCGGCAAATCCGTGTCAAGCCCAGATTTCAGGCTATACATACAAGCACAAGCCGAGACTTGTCCTCGCGGCCACGGAGTCCACGCAACCGGACAGCACGCCGACAAGCGTTGCCCCGCTGGGCCTTACACCTAGCCCCCGCATCGTGTTGAACAGCGGACGGCCTCCTTGACACGAGAGCCCTTGCTATACGCGGCGACCATGCAGTTCCAGGACACGAGGGTCCGGGTAGGCATCTCGTCGAACATGCGGCGCGCGTCAGGGAGGCACACGCACTTGGCGTACATGTCGAGGAGCGAGGTGCGGACGAAGACGTCGGAGGCGGCGCGGCGAGGAGGGCGTGCGCGTGGAGGGAGCGGCCGAGGCGGGGCAGGCGGAGCGCCGCGCAGGACTTGGCGAGGGAAGGGAAGGTGGAGGCGTCGCCGCCACGGAGGCCCTTCGCGGCGGCGAGGAGGGAGGCGTAGTGGCGGAGGCACTGGGAGTAGGACCCGGACGCGGCGGCGAGCTGGATCAGGCGGTTCCAGTGGCTTAGTAGGGTGATCCTCTGGGCGGCGGCGCTCATGCTGGGGTGGGCTGGATGGCAGAGCAGCGACGGCGGCGGAGCCAGGCTCGGAGCAAACCGCGGGCCAAGAACTAAGAGCTTCTAACTAATCCCTAAAAAAGCCTCATGTCAAATTAGAACTCGATGGCTAACGATCAAAGACTATGAAAAATAGTACGGGTGATAGTGCCAGATCAGTGGATTGAATTAAGACATTACAGCGGACCCCTCAATCGCACATACAAATGGGGATTTAGAAATCACCTCGTACAGGCCAAGCCGATCGAGGAGAAGCAGCGAGCTGCCGGCGCTCGACCAGCGGCGTTCCTCGGCGGCGTAGAAGCCCGGCGCGGAGGGCAGTAGGTGGCAAAAGGAAGACGGGGGGCGGGGCAGTGGCGGAGCTGGGAGGGGGGCGACGACCACGGCGGCGCAGTGCAGGCGGCGGCGAGCAAGCGACGGAGCCGATGGGGAATTGAGGCGCGTGTGTAGGCGTGTAGCGAGCCAGAGACGGACCGAGCCAGGGTTAAGCGTGTGCATAATTTGGTCTCAAACCGGCTAAACCGTGAGTCCAACCCGCACCGGACCACGTCTACGGTTTACACCGGGTTCAATGGTTTCTGAACTGAACCGCTAGCACAAAAGGTTTAACTGGTTTGAGACGGTCTCAAAACCGACGAAACCAATTAACCCGTACGCACACGCCTCCCCTCCCAGCCTGCGCCGCCGCTCGCCGTCCCAATCTCTTGATTAGTCGCCGCCGCCGCCGCCTTGTCCTTCCTCTTCAGCCCCATATCCCCCAGCCCCATCTTCCCCGATCCAATCGAGCGTCACCGCACCTCCTCCTGCTGACCGCATTGATCCGCACCGGCCGGCCGGCCGGCCGGACGCCATTCTCGCCCTCGTCGACACCAAGGCCTCGACCTGGTGCGGACGGGCAAGACTACTAGTGAGATGGTGGCGCTCGGCGACGGCGGAAGCGCGCGAGCTCGCTGAGGCGCAGGAACGGCGGCGAGAGTAGCTGCGTCCGGTGTCTTCCCCGGCGGGGATGCTGCTGCTCCGTCGTCACCCCCTCCTTGGGGCAGGAGCAGGACGGAGGCCCAGGACGGGGATCGTGACATCTACGCAGGCAAACGGAAGCCGTCCGTGCTACGCAAGGAGCACAACGGCAGTAGCAGATGGATTTGCGCGTCGCACGCGTTGCTGGATCGATGCAGTGCTTGCAGCCAGCGCGCATGGCTGTTGCAAGGTTCAGAGCGGCTCCTCCCACTGACGCCTCACTGTGGCCGACTGCAAGTCTGAATCAGCCCCATCTCCAGCTCATACACGGCGTGGGCGGCCTCGATGCCGCCGTCCTCCAGCTCGAATTGTTGCCCCCGCTTGTTGCCGGCAAACCACCACGACCACCGCACAGCTGCCGCGTCGTCGGCACGGCCATGACGCCATGAACTCGGAGAAGCAGGCGTCATGTCTCAGTCTGCGAAGGTCTGGCGTTTAGTGCGGCATGAACATGCTCTGTCTTTTGGGCATGCGTGCTGTCTCTTTTCAGTTGGTTTCAAACCATCGAAAACGTACAACCAAACCGGACCAAACCATCATATCAGGTCATGTCTTGACAGTTTACACCGGACCAAACCGTTTAAGACCAGTTCTAATGGTCTGGTTTGAGGAACCTGTGCAAACCAGGTTAAACCGGGAATGCCCAGGGTTAGCCAGGGTTGAGCTTGCTGGGCTGGATCACGGGCCAAATCTGAAAAATGTGTTGTTAGCGATAAAACTGACTTCTAGACCGGCCTGGGCCAAATTCTAGCCTGATATGTCAATTAACCCAACCTAGAAAACTACTCCCTCTTCCAATAAAAAAAAACTACACCGTCCAGTCCGTTAAAAGTGTCGTAGGAAAACTATACAACCAGTACAACTATCATATATACCTTTCGAAGGTTTTTCCGGATCGGAGGAAGTGACAAACCGGTCTTAAAACTACACACCGAGGCGTCCTAGCCAATCGTCTACTGCTGCGCCGACCCATGCGACTAGGTGGAGGGAAGGCAAAGGAACTAGGAGAGGGAGAGAAAAGGGAAGACAAGCCAAGGCCCATTGGTGGAGAAAATGGAAGAAAAAGAAAAGGAAGAGATAAGGGGCGATGTGCATGCGAGATTAAGCTCATTTCAGCTAGGGAGAGAAGAAAGCGGTGGTGATAGCCGTGTGAAACCTCGCCGCAATCCGGATTAGATCTAAACTTTTCTTGAGACGTACCATATGATTGAAAATTGGGGGTTGCATGTAACACTAATCCATATTGTGTATACAAGGGGATGGGGCCTGCCAGGCGGTAGCATCTCACATCATCTCATCTCTCACAACTTACACATCCTCATACCACCATAGGCGAGATCAAGATCTCCGCAAAATCGTCTGAGCATCAAGAGATAATAGAAACCACCGTAAACATGAGTATGGATGTTATCAATTTTTGTTTGGTGAGACTCTAAACTTGTCTCCCGTGTGCGACATATGTGTTTCGAACAAATAAATTTCGCGAAGAATAAAACGAGAGGAACGTATAGTAACAACGTATAGTAACGTGGTGCCTATGGTTGACCAAGTATCTTTTATTCCTGTGCATGATCCACCATCGCAATTTGGACGAGATCGATCACGGGCTAAAATATAGGAGTAGACATACATCTACACGAAATAAATTGTTAAAACATGTACTCCCTCCATCCAAAAATAAGTGTTTTAAGTTTGCTCAAAAATGGATTTATCTAGACATGTTTCATGTATAGATACATCCACTTTTTGACAAACTTGAGACACTCATGTCTAGATAAAATCCATTTTTGAGCAAACTTGAGACACTTATTTTTGGACGGAGGGAGTACATATAATATACCTCTAGTTAGGCGATTGATCCATTTCAAGCCTACATATCCTTAGGTACATATAAGCATCAAAAGGTTAAAGGTGGAGGCTACCACTGAAACCACACGGCCGTTTTATAAGTTTTTCAAGCCAGGCTGCAAACTCACCAACCCGGTTTACTCCCCTTTCCATTACATTCATAACGGACATATATTGTCTCAAACACCGAAGCAAATGATACATGAAAAACAGGTACCCTCGAATTGACAGGGAACCCGCTGCTGAATGCTTGGCATCGAGGCATTCATATGGGGCCAGGCTGCCAGACTCAGTCTATCTATGTCCAGCACTTAGTGTATGCACGTTCAAAGGATGTAACCGTGGATCAATGTTAATCAAAATACAAATGAAAAGACCTTGTCCTCGATCTAGAGAGAGAGAGTTGACAAGGGGTTTTACTGATACAAAATACATTGTCTCAAACAGCAAAGCAAAAGATACAAGAAAGAGAGGCGCATCAACAGGAAACCCGTTGTCGAATGCTCGGCATCCCGCATCCAGGCATTCACTATACGTGGCCAGGCTGCTAAACTCGGCCAATCTATCCATGTTCAGTGTATCTTCAAAGGATGTAACCACCCATCGATGTGTGTTAATGAAATACAAATCGAAAGACCTTGTCGTCGGTCTAGAGAGAGAGATAGTTGACAATAAAGAGTACCAACATATATAGATAGTCGCCTCTCCATCGAGCAGAGTTTTTCCGGGGAGGACCGAGCGTAGCTCGGATGGCAGGTCGAGGCGGTGGCCTCCCTCCCCACCCGGGATCGACTCCCACTGGGAGCGATAGTATAACATTCTTTGCTGGCCTCTCTCAGCACGCGTTCGAGCCACAGCGATAGGAGTCACAAAACGCGTGGGTTTGTATATATCTGTAGGTCTTAGCTTGCACACTAGGGTGTGTGTGGTGTGTGTGTGTGCGTGTGGTGTGAGTTGGTGTGTTAAGTTCAGATACTACAGCTGTACCAATCCAGAGGCATAAAAAAAAAGAGCTTTTCCGGGAGAGACAGATCACGCATCCACATGCATATGGGAGTATTTGTATACGTAACTTGTGAATTACTATACTATATTAAAGACAACCGGATTTAAGCCCTCAGCGCGCTCCACCGCAGCGGGCACTGTTTTACTGTGCCCCGCTACAGTGTAACAGTGCCCGCTGCGATCCAGGCCGTCCGCTGCCGATCCAACGCCCGCCTGCTGACTTTTTACAAAAAGTCCGCGGATTTTCAGAGAATTGTTACTCGGACCTCGCAGTCCACAACTCCTCGAGTGGAAGGATTTATCTGTAATTTCATGAAAACCCAGGTTCTTTTTCGTAAAGACACCACCACATCCCCCCGTCTCCCTCTCTCTCCTGCGACGGACCGAGGTCGCCGGCGCCGCCGACGCTCGCCGCCGCAGCTGTGCGCCTCCTCAGATAAATCGGTAGGCATGGCGAGGTCCGCCGTCTTCTCCTCTCCCTCTTCACCAATAGCCGCATGCTGGAACACCAGGAACTCGCCGGAATCGACGTCTTCGTCCTCGGCATCCGCCGCCGCCGTGCGCCTCCGAACTCCGCCGCAGAACCACGTCGCCGGAGCTCCTATGGCAACCATTTGGTCCATCTCTCCGCCCACTCGCCTCCCCCGCGCCTCCGTGCATGCGATACGCGCACGCGCGCGAGCCCGCTGCGCTCGCCGCCGCGGCCGGCCGCGCGTGACGTTAGGCTGACGACCCAGCGTGCATGGCTGCGCAGACGGGCTGCCTGTTGGGCCGGCCTGCTTGCTGCGCCACACGCCCGGCCTTTTTTTTTTTCTGTTTCGTTTTTCTATTTCCAAAAACTTACGAAACTTTTAAAATACAACTCCAAAATTTTCAAACCAGTTTCTAACAATTTGTAAAAAAACAAAATAACCATACACTACAATCATTTCCAAAAAAAAAAAAATTTATTTTAACGCACAAAAAAAGAAAAAATGGAAACAACTCCATAAATAACCATCCACACAATATTACAAGAATATCAAAATGAAAACAAAGAAAACACAGTAAAAAAGAAAAATTTGAATTTTTCATATTGTTAAATATTTTTACAAATTTGTTGGAAACACAGAAACATGTTACGGCATTTAAATCCAAATAAAGCCTTCATATTTAGTATAACTTCACATTTGTTTCTTCTAAAATTATAGCAATCTTTCAAAACTAACCATTTTCCAACCGTGAAAACATCCGATAAATATTAACCGCACCAGATAAATTAACATGAATTTCACCCTTTTCTGATAAGCGTTAGGTTCCTGACAGGTAATACCCCTTCACTTCAACAATTTCCAGCAAATAAAAACCATACGAACTAACTTGGTAATCATCGTACAAATATAGGAAAAATATCAAAATAATTATAAAAAACAAAATTGCAACAACAAATACAAAAATTTCACTTTCTATATCAACCAATATTTGGAAAAAAAAAATTGTGCAAAAAACACAAACATGTTAAAACATTCAAATCCAAATTTGAAATTTAAGTCTCCAAAAATACCAACCTTAATAACTTTCCAAATTGAACAATTTTTCGAACCTAAACATTCAAATTTAAACCCTCCAATCAAAAAATATAACTCCTTGGATCCCAAATATTTTATGAACGTGACATATACGTTCCCACCTTCAACATTTTTTAAAATCTAAACGTTTTAAAAAACGTAAATTTTTCTAACTACATCAATTAACTAACATTATTTCTAAATTTCGACATTTTTAGATACAACGGGTTAACAATTTCCAGGCACAAACTCTCTTTGCATTACAGCGATTCTCAAACCTACACAATTTTTAAATATCGACATTTTAAACTTAAATTCCACCACACGGGTGCGGCGTGTCGCCGCACCAAATTTACCTAGTATTCTACTATAGGACCGGGCTGATGGGTATATACAAGGTAGCTAGTTGATCCACCATTCCATCGACGTGCTGCGCGCGTCCAGCGTCAAACGTGGGCTAGGAGGCTACAAGTACCTGCCCCTTGCCATCAACATAATCACAATCTGCTTCAAAGTGAATTAGCTATAGCTACCTCGATCCCTAGCCACGTAAGTAGCTAGGCAATGGGTGCGCCGCCATGAAGGCCGTCCTCTTGGTCGTCGGGATCGCGGCGGCGCTCGTCGGTGCCGTCGACGCGGGGCGGGTGGTGCCGGCCGTGTTCGTGCTGGGGGACTCGACGGTGGACGTGGGGAACAACAACTACCTCACGGGGTAGGACGTGCTGAGGGCCGACCAGCCCTTCTTCGGCGTCGACTTCCCCGGCGGCCCCAGACCCACCGGACGGTTCAGCAACGGCTACAACATCGCCGACTTCGTCGGTACGCATGCACAAACATATATACGTTGATGGATCATGCATTGCATTACATGCATGGGTTGAGGACTATATCTAAAGATCGATCTTACGGTGCAGCCAGGAACCTGGGTTCGAGAGGAGCCCCGCCGCTTATCTGGAGCTGAAATCGCGCAACTGTCTCGTCGCTGACGCTCTCACGAGAGGAGTAAGCTATGCGTCGGCAGGAGCTGGGATCCTCGACTCAACCGTAAGTGTGGCTAGCTAGATTTACATTTGAAATGGTTGCCCGGAAAAACTTGTGAGTTCTTCATGCATATGGTTCTATATAATAGATGAACTCACTCTCCTCCCTGCGAAGAAGAGTATCTGCTAGCTCTAACCAAGACTGTTATGTATCTGGTTCATCGTGGATTAATTTCTTGGTGTCCCATGCATGCTATGCTATCTAGTCCAGCCAAGACTGCTAAGTATATGCATGGTCCAGATTTTGACATGTATATCCTTGTACGTGACTTACTGCAGAACGCGGGAACCAACATACCGCTATCAAAGCAGGTACGCTACTTCGCGTCGACCAATACCAAGATGGAGGCTGCGGTGGCCGCCGAAAGGTGGCCTGGATCCTCGCCAACTCCTTCTTCCTCCTCGACATCGGCAGCAACGACCAGTCCACGAGCAAGCCCCAGACCCCAGCCGACGTTGTCGCCATCTACACCACCCTCGTCTCCAGCTACTCCGCCGTCATCACCGTAACTAAGCAACATTCCACTAGTCTCTCTTCGTTTGTTCACCACACTAGCTACTACCTGTGATTCTATGTAATCCATTGTAATTTGTGTGCAAATATAGGATTTGTACAAGATGGGCGCAAGGAAGTTCGGATCATCAACGTGGGCCCACTGGGGTGTGCCACGGCTGCGCGTGCTGAATTCAACCGGTGCGTGTAACGATGCCCTGAACCTCTACGCAGCCGTTTCGCTGCGTCCCTCAAGTCGGCTCTCGCCGCCATGGCCCCAAGCTCCCTGGCATGGCCTACTCCCTCGCCGACTCCTTTGCTGCCACGCAGGCTAGCCTGGCCAACCCCCAGTCACTTGGTAAGTGCTTTTAGATACTAGCTAGTATAAGACGCTCAAATTGGGATTTTAACGAAATCCGTGATGTTTCCATCCAATTTTGGGAAATTTCGTGCAAGCTATGCTTTCTCTTTAGTGAATTTTGTGAAAGACCTCGCTGACTGGACTGTGATCTTTGTGTGTGTAGGGTATGTCAGTGTGGACAGTGGATGTTGTGGGGTCGGGAGGCTAGGCGCCGAGGGTCCCTGCACAGGAACGCCACATTGTGTGCCAACCGAGACACCTATCTATTTTGGGACTGGACCCACCCAACCCAGCGGGCCGCCAAGCTCGGGGTCCAGGGGCTTTTCGACGGGTCACGCGAGCTCGCCGCGCCTATAAGCTTCAAACAGCTGGCCCAGAAGAAATACAACTGAATTCTACCCCTAGAAAAGAACATGCGTTTTTTTCTTTGGCATGAAAAATAAGTGATGATTGATTTACACATTTATTATTATTATTATTTGTTGTTGTTATTTTTTGATATCAGTAAAGTTGAGCTCTTATGCAAAAGAAATACTCGAAGTGAATCTTACAAATTATTCATTTCTCGTCTCAGATCGGAAAAATCACTTTTATAGTATAAAATAAGGGTACACTAATTGGGTAAACAATTTGACGTACTCTTGGCATCAATCGTCTGACGGTGAGAAATATCAGCCTTCACCGCACCGTACAAATATAGTTAAAACTATGAATTCGGGCCATCCGATCATAGCACATAAAACTATTGTATGTTGTTCTTCAAATCGCAATGTCCCCACCCCCCCCCCCCCCCCCCCCTCCCCCCCCCCGCGCGCGCGAAATGTTTAAGGTTTGGTGCAAAAAAGAGATCCCATGAAGGCCCTTAAAATAGGAAGATCCTAAATTCCACCAGAGTTTGTATCAAAAGCGGGTGTCGGGGGTCCTTTTCCACAGCTGGTTCACATGACAAATATGCTCACTGTGCATCACCTAGGGATGGGCATAAAAAAAACGAACACCGAACACCGAAAACGAATTAGCCGGAACCGAAACCGAATTCACTGAAACCGAATTAGCCGTGACAAATTTCGGTGCATGCATGTAATAAACCGAACTTTAAAAACGTTCATGACTAGTGTTCACTTGTCTTTTGCCGGGTTAAAGAGGCCAGGTCGGCCCTTAACTATTTGGGCCTTCTACGACGTCTCAGGATAACTATTGTGGCCAACTTCATCGCTTTCCTTCCAATACACATAAAAGACGTCGCACGCCCATCAGCTGTTGTGTATGGCCGTTCAGTAGATGAAACCGATCGATGTGTTAATTATCTGAAAATAGATAAGACAAATGAAAACTCATGGTCATTAAGCTCTTGAGAGAGAGAGGAGACGCGGCAACATATTACATAGTCGTCTCTCTCCCGATCGACCAGAGATTTTCCGAGGGAGGCATCATGCAGACAAAAACGCACATGTTAACTTGTGTATATATATTTAAACTTGTGAACTTGTGAATATTCCACTAGAAGACCCGGCCTGACCAGTATATGTGAATTTGTGAATATTCCACTAGAAGACCCGGCCAGATCAGTATATCCTAGGTAGCTAGTTGATCCATATTATTGATACATCATTCCATCAACTTGCAGCGCGCGTCCAGCGTCAAACTTGGGCTGGGTTACAAGTACCTGCCCCATTGTCATCATATTAATCACAATCGGCATAGTTTGCATACACAAGAGTTAATTAGCTAGCTACCTAGCTACCTAGGCAATGGGGTGCTTGGCCATGAAGGCCGCCATCCTCGTCGGGATCGCGGTGGCGCTCGTCGGTGCTGTCAACGGCGGCGCAACGCGACGGGTGGTGCCGGCGGTGTACGTGCTTGGGGGACTCGACGCTGGACGTCGGGAACAACAACTTCCTTCAGGGGAAGGATGTGCCCAGGGCTAACCAGCCCTTCTACGGGTTGACTTCCCCGGCGGCCCGAGACCTACCGGACGGTTCAGCAATGGCTACAACGTCGCCGACTTTGTCTGTACGTAGGTTCTCCTCATATACATAGATGGATCATGCATGTTGTCTCTCAGTCAGATTATTTAGACATACTTTAGTGATATGTACAACTATTTAACGACAATTAATATGGATCGAGAGAGTACTATATATAAAACTTGATGGATATCGTACCGGTGCAGCCAAGAACCTAGGGTTCGAGAGGAGCCCCGTGGCTTATCTGTTGCTGAAATCGCGCAACTACCTAATCCCGAGCGCTTTCACGAGAGGAGTAAGCTATGCGTCGGCAGGAGCTGGGATCCTGGACTCAACTGTAAGTGTGACTAAATTGACATTTGTTGTCTGAAGAAACTTCTGGTTAGGCTATCATCGCAAGAGACAACAACGAGCACTCCAAATAAAAACACAGTGAAAAATTAATTAGTACTTTATGGTTACGAGTTCTCGTATGTTGTTGAAATTTTATTTCTCTTGACTCAATTCCAGTTGGAACGATGTATTATGAGTTGCAACTGTTGTAATTACTAAACCGTATTTATTGCAGAACGCAGGAAGCAACATACACTAGTACAGAACGACACATCGGATACCCCTCTATGGAAACGGCAGGCGTTAGGCGACGGAGAATCGCGCTTTCCGCGCGGCCGGTGCGCACAAACCTGACCAGGCCCGCCTACATTGGCAACGGACCCTTTCCAATCTCCATCACCTATTATATTGGCAACGGTCTTAATTCTGGCTCCGTTTCCGATATGTGCCTCTATAGCAACGGAGAGTTTTTGGTGTCCGTTTCCAATGTGGACACGTTCCATCTTGGAATTCGAAGCGAGGCGAGTAAATGCCATGGCGTAGTGGCACCGCCCACTACTCCTTGAAAATCCCAATCCTTGCTAGCTCAAGACGCCACCGAATCTGCTCTCTCTCTCTCGCTCGCTCGCTCCCTCCTACTGATTAGCGAAGATGCCTCGCAGCAACGACACACAGGAGCACACTGAGTCGCCGCGGGACAGTCCCCCCGTCAGCGGCGAGTCCGTTGAAGGACCGACGCCAGAGACGAGCGACGACGAATACGCCAACTTCCATGATCCCACCTTGATGTAGGTCCCGCCGGGTTGATTCTGATGACGAATCAACCGAAGAGGAGAAGGAGGAGGAGGAGGAGGAGGAGGACGACGAGGAGGACGAGGGGGAGGCGCCGGTCCCCAAGAAGGGAGCACCGGCGACGGAGAAGAAAGCCGCCGCCACCGCCTCCGATATGCTGCCGCCGCCGCCACCACCTCCAATGGCTCCCAATAAGCGAGGCCGTGAGAAGGACGAGGATTGCGCGGAAGCAGGGCGCAAGAAAAACAAGAAGTAGCTACTAGTAGTTCTATAAGTTCTCCAACTGTAATTTACTTTATTATTATTAATATGTACTGCGTATGTAATGTAGTAATCACTAATATTAATATAAGTATCCTATAAGTGGTTTTCTCCATATAGTAGAGATTAGGAAAATATTATTCCAGAGAGTAGAAGAAATTCCACAGAGTGGGCGCGTAGGTCCCACACCTCAGTGGAAGAAACACAAAGGAAACGGTCCTTCTAAAGAACCGTTTCCTATGTTTTACCTATATATATGGGCGTACAGAGCAAAATCTAACACTCGTTTCCTCACTCTGTCCCAGTATGCTAGATCTGTTCGTGGCGGCACCTCCTGGCGTTGCGGCCATCGCCGGCGCCTTGGCGGCGCCGTCTCCGCCCAGACGACGGCTATCACGGCGAGGTCTTCGCCATGTCCCCCGACACGGCGAGGTCGTCGCTCTGTCTGCTTCCTCTGCCTCCACCACTTCCGGATCTGCTAGATCGATCCAACGGCGACGTGAAGAAGGTATCATATCCACATCCGGTAGTTCTATCTAGATCATTTCTTGATGTAGTTAACTTGCCTATTGTGCACTTGCAACTAGTTGTAGTTTTAGCTTACTTGTTGATAGTAGTTCAGTTCACATCCGGTAATTCTATCTAGATCAGTTCTTGATGTAGTTAACTTGCCTATTGTGCACTTACAACTAGTTGTAGTTTAGCTAACTTGTTGAAAGTAGTTCAGTTCACATCCGGTAGTTCTATCTAGATCAGTTCTTGATGTAATTAACTTGCCTATTGTGCACTTGCAACTAGTTGTAGTTTAGCTAACTTGTTGAAAGTAGTTCAGTTCACATCCGGTAGTTCTATCTAGATCATTTCTTGATTTAGTTAACTTGCCTATTGTGCACTTGCAACTAGTTGTAGTTTAGCTAACTTGTTGAAATTAGTTCAGTTCACATCCGGTAGTTCTATCTAGATCATTTCTTGATGTAGTTAACTTGCCTATTGTGCACTTGCAACCGGTTGTAGTTTAGCTAACTAGTCCATGTGAAAACAGGAGTCTATTTCGGTGACACTGCATAAAAAAGTCGGAGACACAGAACAAACAACGAACATTACTCAAGAGAGTAGTGTTTGTTGACTTTCTCATAATAGTCTCCAATTATATACACAGTTCAGTACACACTATATACTACTGTATACTTCATATTATTGTGTTAAATTGTTTGTTCTATCTAGTAGTGTCAGAACGAACATAAATCCTTATTTACATTTAGGGATATCAAGTTGTTCCCTTTCAAACTCCACCATACATATCCACCGTCGCTTTTGTGACGTTTTGGTACACTGCATAAAATACTTTTTTAAGTAAGAGTGTTTTATACAGTGTCGCCGAAATGTCACATCGGTGACGTATTAGATTAGATTTCGGTGACACTGCATAAAAAATCCAGAGCCGGTGGTGGCGTCCATGGAAAGGATGATCGTTGTCAGGCATCCTATGAAGCTGCTGACATCGCAATATCTTGTTGACAAGCCGTGTGTTGGCTGCTCCGGTTCATCAATAAGAGCCACCTCAAGACATAGGTAAGATATCGTTTCAGTTTGCTTAAATTCATAGTGTATTTGTTTTAGCATATGTATTTAACAATTGTAACTCTATTTACTAATGTATAGGGTCCAAAGATTCAACATCCTTCTCTCAAGAAGTTGAGATAAGAAGAGATAGCTAGAGTGACACCTGCGAGGATTGTGGAAAAGGATGTAGGGAAGAAATCATATATTCTTTCCGTCCTTTGACATGATAGGCTTAGTATAGATGAAATCTGTTATCGTTTTACCTCTTATGTTTGTCACATCTTGTGATGCAATTGTAAAGGTGAAATTGTGATGGAAATGTAAAGTTACATTGTGATATGAATGAAATCTGTTACCGTTTTAGTATTTGAGCTTGTGCTGTGAGATTTAAGTATCTAGTGCATTTGTAAACGTGGCATCCTGTAACCGAAATATGAGAAATGCTCAGTGCAAACGGGTGGATGGCAAACTCCGTATCTGATGAAGGAAAACTAAGGAAACGGAGGTCTGCGCACAACCGTTGCCAAATGGAGACCTCATCGGAAACGGTTTTTGGCCTCCGTTACCGATGAAGGCCTTCACATCAGTGACAGAGGCGGGGACACGGACCCTTTCTCCGTTGCCGAAGGGGTTTTTGGTCCGTTTCCGATGTATCGTTCTGTACTAGTGATACCACTATCAAAACAGATACACTACTTCGCGTCGACCAAGGATGAGATGGAGGACGTGGTGGGCAGACGAAAGGTGAAACAGATCCTCGCCAACTCCTTCTTCCTCCTCGGTATCGGCAGCAATGACCTGTTTTAGGACCAACCCCAAGACCCCAGCCGATGTCGCCGCGACCTACACCACCCTCGTCTCCAACTACTCTGCCGCCATCACCGTAAGCAACATCCATGAAAAATCTCGTTTGGTTTGTTCTTTCATGAGCACACTACTTGTGATGCTATTTAATCCATCATTTTTGTGCATAGATCTGTACGGGATGGGAGCAAGAAAGTTCGGGATCATCAACGTGGGCCCACTGGGTGCGTGCCACGGTGCGCGTGCTGAATTCAACCGTGCATGCAACGACGCCTTGAACATCTACGCTGCCGGGTTCGCTGCAGCCCTGAAGTCGGCGCTCGCCGCCCTGGCGCCCAAGCTCCCTGGCCTAGCCTACTCCCTCGGTGACTCATTTGCTGCCACACAAGCCAGTCTGGCCAACCCGCAGTCAATGGGTAAGTGCTTTCAGATGCTAGAAGATGTTTTAATTGGAATTTGAGGCGCTGTGAGGATTCCATCAAATATACTCTGGAATTTGCGCATGCTCTGTTCTTTCTTGTGAGGAATTTAGTGTGCTGATTGGCCCATGAATTTTGTGTGTGAAAGGGTACGTGAGTGCGGATAGTGCATGTTGTGGGGGCGGGAGGCTAGCGCGGAGGCCCCTTGCGCCAGTAACGCTACCCTGTGCGCCAGCCGAGACACCTACTTCTTCTGGGACTCGATCCACTCCACCCAGCGGGCTGCTGAGTTCGGGGCCGAGGGGCTGTTCGACGGCCCACTCCAGCTCGCTGCGCCCATAAGCTTCAAGCAGCTGGCTCAGAAGAAATACAATTGAATCCAACAAATGTTTTTTCTTTGGTATGTAAATTAAGAGATGACTGATTTACTCATTATTTTCGTCCTTTGTTCTAGTGTTATTGTTATTGTTTGGACATCAATAAAAGTGGAGTCCCTCTCGAAAAGTACTAAGCTGAAGCGAATCTTACTATTTATTCTAACTAAGCATCCATCGACTTAAGTGGGAAAAGATCAGCCATCTTATCCACCGCACGATCCACTTGAAATTGTGAATGCAACATAAAACTCTTTGCTGCAATTTTTTTGTTTGGGCAACATACTTCCCATGGACTTGTAACAAAGTCATTTAAATTTACCGCAACACTGAAATATGTCCATGCAACAAAAAAAATCAGGAATGAATTCTTATTGGTTAACAATCTCTAGCAGGGCTCCAAAACAATTCTTGACGGTTGGTGCCAAAAAACTAGGTCCATCAAGGCCCTTAAATGGGCCCTTAAAATGTTAAGGATCCTAAGTTTCAACCAGAACCTTTTTTCATGCATCATGATCTACCATTGGCTGACGTGGAAAATATGCTCGTTGTCCAGCACCCACCATATCCTCACCATGCCACCGATATCGCAGCCGGCTCTATTCCGTTGCTCTGCTGCACCGTGACATTTATGTTTTGATGATTTGTCCCACCTAACCCTCCCTGAGCTTGGTCGATCCCCTGCCCCTATGTGGGCTGATGTTTACATCCACTCAGGTCCACATATGACTCCTCACCCCCCCCCCCCCCCCCCCCCCCCCCCCCCCCCCCCCCCAATGCGTTGGAGCTTGCTGTTTAGTTGCATGAACCGCCAAGTTCACCAATTTTCCTAACGGATGGAGCCACAACATTTTTTATTTGTAGATTGTCGGCTGGGTCTTCAACTTGAGACCTCTAGCTTAAATAAAGGTGACATTATGACAGTTGGCCTAATGCGTACATGTGTGCTATAAATTAAGCCTCTTGAGCGAGTTTATAGAGAGGTACCATGGGCCGACTTGGATTACATAGCAAGTTAGGACACAAATCTTATTTTATCTATCTTTTCATAACATACTCTAACACTTGGCCATCTGTCGCCCGTATGTTACTGTGTGGTACACAACAAAACCCTACACTCAAGCAACGTGTTGAGAACTACATTGGAACATAATTTTTTTCTCAAAAAGAGCTAGCAACCCTCCACCATAAATCAATGGAGGCACCAACCTCACCGTCCTAGAGTATCCAATGATGAAACTAGCTATCCAAAACCTCTTAAGTTGATGGGTCAGGAGTGGGTTAGGTGTGCTTGAACTTGAACACGTTCCCTCCAACACCCCTTTATATTTGATTTGTTAAGATGGACCTCACAGTCCAAAAGGAAACTTCTCAAACGAAGAAGCATTCCATGGCCCTCCAAATCCACATGAGCCTTGACCCTCATGTTGTCCCCTTCGCTAGAGACAGAGGGAGTGACACCAGTCAGCGGAGTTCTTTGGAGGGGAGAAAATTTAGCTGAAGAAGCATAATATAGTTTCTCTAAATATAGAACGAGGTGAAAACAAGCTATATGGCAAGATACAACTAGCTCACAAGATCTACAAGATAATAAGCTAGTGAACAAGTAATAGTAAAAATGTGAAATAACCACACGGGGGAGACTAAGATGTATCCCAAAGTTCACACCCTTTGGAACCTTTGGAGTGTGCTAATCTCTATTGGAGATGTACGGAGGCAAAATACTCCATGAGCAACACAAACGACTCACCTTCTTCTTCGATCCTTCCTTGGAAGGAACGTGTCTCTATCCACTAGTGGTGCCCTTGAAGGCGGTCACCAAACTTTTACAAACTAATTTAGAGCCACTTCAAACCTTGAAGGATCACCACAAAACAAGCAAGTAGGTGTGTCGTTATCCTAATTCATAGACTCCCTAAGCTGAACAACACAAGCGGCTCTGCTTTGATTGTCATATATCTGTTCCTTTTGATGGCCCTATCACTTCTGCACCTAAGCCGTAAATGGTTCATGATCCTTCCTGATATTTGCCAAGGTGGCTCCGACGAGCTACTCGGTACCTATTATACACAAGCTTGCTGATGCGACGATGCACGATCCCCTTCCACATAGTTACCAGATTCTTCCCGATCATGCATATCCGCCTCATGAGACCAGCGGTCGCGGTTTCCACCTTCGACACTGAGCCATGCCGCCATCCCTCACGGCCGCTCGCGCTCAAGGTCATACCAAAAGTTTGGCTCCATATTGGTTGCTACCGAAGTTTTGGATCCTTTCACGACTCTCCATTCGCTGGTCGCGGTTGAGCTCACGACTACGAGATCGATTAGAGAAGGATCCCACCTTGACCTGCACCATCTCACGCAAGATTAACTTGCAAGACTGGGTTGGTGCCTCGTCCCCTCATGTTCCCATCTTACCATGACCGACTAGCGCACCGAAGTTCCCCACTGCAAAACCACTAGGACGACTCTACGCAGTTGGTCCATTGCGGGTAGTACATAGGTGTATGACTTGACCTTGCGCTTGTAGGTCCGATGACATAAGGGAATCGATGAAGTCCCCTATGGTGAGGTATTGATCGTCAGCGGAGAAATCAACCAAGTGATGAACATAGAAGAGTGAGTCGGTATAGAGTGGGGGAAACGGAAACCCCGGCCCCGTCACTTACTGACATTTAAACACGTGGCGTGTAAGCCCTGGCACCGGGTCGGTAAAGGGGATCATGGCGACGGGGGAGGATGCACCATGATCTTGGAAAGTCATGCTCTCGTGCCAATATTTCCCATTGGTCCCAAGCAAGTTGTTTTCCCTAGAGAAAAGGTGCAGCTCCAGACACCGAAAGCTGTAGTAGAAAAACACCAGGTGGCCGTTACATTCAAACGCGCCAATCCGACCGTTAGACGCATACAAAAATCACCATCACCAGCACCTGCTCTGCTCTGCTCTGTTCTTTCTGTCGGAATCCCCGAGCTGAAGCGCCTCAATAATACTACGCTCTCATGACCCGGATCTCCCGCCACCACCACCACCAATGGCCGACGACCTCCTCCCTCCGCCTCGTGCCGCTCTTGCTACTCCTACTGCTGCTCACAGCTCCGGCAGCGGGGAACAACGTGAGCATCGACTCGGCCACGCTCTCCTTCTCCGACCTCACGCTGCTCGGCGACGCCTTCCTGCGCAACGGCTCCGTCGGCCTCACGCGCGACACCGGCGGCGTGCCCTCCTCCAGCGCCGGCACCGTCCTCTGCACCCGCGCCGTCTCCCTCCGCGACGGCAACACCACCGCGTCATTCGCAGCCAGGTTCTCCTTCCTCATCGCCGCCCAGAACCTCGGCTCCACGGCCGGCGGCGACGGCCTCGCCTTCTTCCTCTCACCCGCCCGCAACACGCTCGGCGCCACCGGCGGCTACCTCGGCCTCTTCAACTCCTCCTCTGTCTCGTCCTCCGATGTCCCCAACGATGACGCCAGCGACGACGGGACAGCAGCTCCCGCCATCGTGGCCGTGGAGTTCGACACCATGCTCAACGCGGACCTGGGCGACCCGAGCGACAACCACGTGGGGCTGGACCTCGGCACGCCGGTGTCCGTGCAGGCCGTCGACCTCGCCGGCTCTGGCATCGTGCTCGGCAGCGGCAACCTCACCACTGCGTGGGTCGAGTACCACGGCGCCGACCGCCTGCTCGAGGTCTCGCTCAGCCTCTCCGGCGTCAAGCCGGCTCTGCCCGTGCTCTCCGTCGCCGTCGACCTCTCGCCGCACCTCGCGGAGGTCATGTACGTTGGCTTCTCTGCTTCCACGGAGGGGAGCACCCAGCAGCATACCATCAAGGAGTGGACCTTTCGGACGTTCGGCCTGCCGCCGGCGCCGGCGACCACCAACAACGCCTCCTCCGTTGCTGCCACCGGCAACGGCTCTCCACCAATGGCGGCGAACGGCGGCGGGGCCAGTAGGAAGAAGAGGTTTGGGGTCGCCGTCAGCGTCCTCGGGCCTGTCGCGCTCGCCGCAGCGTTCGCGTTCTTCACGTGGGTGTCCGGCAAGAAGCTGCTAGAGCTCACGGCCTTGAGGAGGAGGAAGAAGGGCTCCGTCCTCCTGCCGGAGCTGCTGCTCAAGGGGCCGAGGAAGTTCAGCCACAAGGAGCTGAGCGCCGCGACCAGGGGCTTCCACGCGAGCAGAGTCATCGGCAGGGGCGCGTTCGGCACGGTGTACAAGGCCGCCATGCCGGGCGTGGCCACGACCTACGCCGTGAAGCGGTCGACGCAGGCGCGGCAGAGCCGGAGCGAGTTCGTGGCCGAGCTCTCCGTCATCGCCCGCCTCCGCCACAAGAACCTGGTCCAGCTGGAGGGCTGGTGCGACGACAACGGCGAGCTGCTGCTCGTCTACGAGTACATGCCCAACGGCAGCCTCGACAAAGCCCTCTACGGCGACCCCTGCACGCTGTCCTGGCCGGAGCGCCACAACGTCGCCGCCGGCGTCGCGTCCGTGCTCTCCTACCTCCACCAGGAGTGCGAGCAGCGCGTGGTCCACAGGGACATCAAGACCGGCAACATCCTGCTCGACGCCAACCTGAGCCCGCGGCTGGGCGACTTCGGCCTCGCCCGCCTCATGGACCACGACGAGAGCCCAATGTCCACGCTCACCGCCGGCACCATGGGGTACCTCGCGCCCGAGTACCTGCAGTCTGGCAAGGCCACCGACCAGACCGACGTGTTCAGCTACGGCGTCGTCTTGCTGGAGGTCTGCTGCGGGAGGCGGCCCATCGAGAGGGACGACGGCGGGAGCAAGAACGTGAACCTGGTGGACTGGGTGTGGCGGCTGCACGGCGAGGACCGGCTCATCGAGGCCGCCGACCCGCGGCTGAACGGCGAGTTCGAACGCGAGGGGATGCTGCGGCTGCTGCTCGTCGGGCTCAGCTGCGCCAACCCCAACTGCGAGGAGCGGCCGGCGATGCGGCGGGTGGTGCAGGTACTGAACGGCGAGGCCGACCCGGTGCCCGTGCCGCGGAAGAAGCCGTTGCTCGTGTTCAGCTCCAGTGCGTCGATCAAGATTCAGGAGATGGCCTTCTCCTGCGGCGACGACGTCAGAGGAGGCTACCCGGCCGCTGCCAAGCCGGCCTCGTCTCCCCAATCGGAGGGGGCGGACATAGAACGCTGATCCAAGAAGAAAATATGTGCTTGGATCAGTGTACTGTCGTGTGATTCTTATACACGTTGATGTGCTTGCTCATAATTAAGGGGAATATATATCGCCGGATTTAGAGGGATGGCTGGCGGTGGCGGCGGACCGGCGGAGGAGGAGCTTTGGGCAGGGCGGGGCGGCGAGGCGTCACGACAGCGCGCCGGCCGCGGGCGGGGAAGATGGCGGCCAGGCTGGCGGTGGCTGCGGGGGGTCACCAGAGTGGGAGAAGAAACGGTGGGGCGAGTCGACCGAGCGTTATCTTCTATCTCGGTCGACCGAGCGCTAGGCACGTCCATACTAATATGCTTGCGAGGGCGTCCCACTTTGTCGAAGTAACTCATGCTCGATCTTTATGGTGGTGTGTTGTGCATAAAGCACCGACATCATGGTCGTTGCACCAGCATCTACTCTTACTATTTCACAAGAGAAGAGATGGTGTCATCATCCGACAAATAAATCATGTTACGCCTACCCGAACAAAAACAATGAGTAAAGCAAAGTTCTAGCTGCATATATAGCACATGCCACACCTCGTTGGCATAAAGGAATACCTTGGATTAGGAAGCATCGGGATTCGCGGGTACAACCTTGGAACCGGCGCCAATCACGTAACAGGGCTTTGTAGTTGTTCAAGGTTACCTTCCAGCCTCCCAACTTGCTGATTCGGGGCAAAGTATCCGATAGTGAGTAGTGTGGCTATGTGCCGTCCATGCAGTACTGTGATGCTTAGCTCGTGCCACTGAAGACTGATAGTTTAAACAATGATATTTTTGTGAGCTGAGAGAGGGTATTGCACGCATGGTACTAATTGAATGTAACTAGCCAGTGCATGTTATTGCGCATCCACAAAAGAATTACGGCTCTTGTTAGTATGATGATGTTATAAGAAGAGAGGGAAGCGACAGATCATGTATACATGTGAATTCATACAATTAGACTAACACGTTTAATACATATCCAGTGTGATATTATTAACATGAAAGAATTAATCATGCAGAATGTAGCTACATTTCCTTCCTTTTCAGCTGCATGTAGACAATTCATTCGCAAAGATATACTACCCACAACGCAACAATGGTTAAAACATAAAAACAACCATCCCATTGGCGAGCCCGAGATTTTGGAGATGGGTTTATGGAAAAGATCACGAAAAAAATTAACGCCATGATGTTGCAAAAAAAAAAATTAGAAAAAAATCAGTCACTACCGTTCTTTGGCCCTAAATTACGAGCCTAGAACAAAACAAAATGGTGTTTACTCACAAGGTGCACCGACTATTGCCTACACTATATAGTGTCAAAAGTTCTCAAGCTAGATAAACATACACAACGAATAGGATATATCTAGATATACCACAGTGCCGAGGAAACAGAATATAGGTGAACAAAAATATAAAAAGATCAAAATACAATGCCCCCAAATGTACAAAAAAGGAAATAAATTTCTAGATTTGAAATCAAGACCTCTTACGTCCATGCATATGAACCAATGTCCCCTAAGAGAAAAAATGTTGGTACATTACAGGTAGTACATTATATTCTCTTGTGTCTTGACCATAGACAATGACCTTCTCTTTAGAAAATTTGCTTTACACCCCTTTCCACAATGTTCGTGGTCGGGTTAGGACGATATTCTCCTTTGATTAAGACCCAATTGTTCACACATTGGAGATGCCCTTACTTCTATCGGTGAGGTACTACTGTGACAAGGGCGTCCCACTTCGTCGAAGTAATTAATTAATAGCAGCCGGCAACATGGACCAATGGCGGTGGCCCGAAGGGCGACGCGGCAGCATCCTGTAGCTCGATCGGTGGTGGGCGCGTGCTCGGGGACATGCTTGGCGTAGACACGCGTGATCGGTTGATCAGACCGACTGGCGATGTACGCGCCATGGCGAGGATGACGACGCACAGATCAGAGTCGACGGCGACGTTGTCGTTGAAGTCCCGGTCGATGACGGCGAAGACGAACCGGCGATGGAGACCGTGCAAGCGAGGGAAGCCGGCGGCGACGCATCGAGGCGTCCCTTGGACGGCGCGTCCGGCCTTGCCGCGCGGTCGTTGGAGACGAGTCGGTCGGTGCGCAGTCGGCACTGGCGAGTCGGCCGCGAGAGCCGGCTTGAAGGAGCTGGCCGATGCGGAGTCGGCGCCGGCGAGTCGGCCGCGATAGCCGGCTGTCAAGGAGTGGGCCGGTGCTGAGAGATGTCGTTGTCGGAGTAGAGGCGTGAGAAGACGAGGGGCGGTGGGCGACGCAAACCAATCTTAGATCGGAAAACCAAAAAAGAAACAACGATCAAAAACAACTGGTGAGAGAGAGAAAAACCGGATCAAGAGACCGGAAAAAAGACTCTAGGGCAGCCGATCAACATGAACAGCGGACGAACCCTAGGTACGGGCGGCGCGGCCCCCGAGAGAGGTCATGGAGATCGATGCGCGGCGGGGGCTAGGTTAGATCATGTCGCTCTGATACCATGTAGAATTATGAGATTGGCGGAATTAGTGGATGTTGTATTGAGTCTTATGGGCGAGTATATATGGGGTACAAGACTTAAGGTAGGAAACGGATTACAAATCCTAAACTACCAAATACATGCACACGCGATATATCTCTAACATAGATAATTTCGGTTTTCCAATGCAACTTACCTAGAGTTAGTTGTTGTTTGATCCAATCTAGAGACAAATCGCGTCGAACTAGCTTAATTCAATTTAGCTCTAAAAACACCACAAATTTTCAGAACATGTAAACATCAAAAGTTCATTAGTATATCCAAAGATTGATCACCCATAGCATTGTGCCTCCGACAACAAATACCAATTTTAGGGCCTCATTATGTATTTCGCCCAGGTGCCTTGAATTTCTGGAGACGGCCCTGATTATTCCACCAATAAATCATCTTGCGCCTACCCGAAGAAAAATAAAGACTAAAGCAAAGTTTTAGCTGCATATATAGCTCATGACACACCTCGTTTGCACAAAGCAAGTAGTACCTAGGCGGTACACACTAAACAGAAATCTGAGAGGCCTCTTTTTCCCCTCTCCTAGCTTCTCCCGTTTCACTTGAGAGTCGACCTCTGCTTTCCGGCGCCGCCCCGCCTCCTCTTCCCCTCCGGCGGCTCTGCTGCTTGGCGAGAAGTTGGATCCGGTGGCTGGCTACCCCTGTGCATAGTAGATGTAGGGTTAGTTGTTTGTTTTGCCTGTGTGGCGACTTGGAGTAGAGCATCGGCGTCCATCGGCCGGCGTTGGTGTGTGCTTGCTCGGCGCCTCGTCCTCCTGCAGCTCCGGTGGCGGGAGTTGTTGTTGGGGGTGAGTCCTAGGCAGGAGATCTCGGCGAATAAGGCCGTCTTCCCCTCTCTGAGCTTCTCTGCCCTGCTGCGGCGCGGTGTGGGGTGGTGGTGCTGCGCTCTTCGTGGCCGGCTTCCACGGAGGAAGCTTGTTGTGGATAGTTCAGATCTGGCTCAGTTCAATAAGTGCCACATATGCCTTCTTCAACTCTGCGGTGTTGCAGCCTGGTCGCTCTCTCTGTCCTGCCATGGTGGTGAGGGGATGGAGTGGCCGGTCGCTGCAGACAGCGGCGATGGCGAAGGTCGGGAAGATGATACTGCATCAGCCCGGAGAAGAATCTCGGTGGCTCAGGTTCGGCCATCGACCGAAGAAGCTGGCGGGCAGCTGCTCCGAGACTTGACGCAGTCACGTCAGGTTATCTTCAACCTCCTTTGGAGGCCCTTGGGTGGAATCACGTCGGCATTCACTCCCGCCCTGCATCAAGTGGTTTCGTCCCCGATGCTTGTGTGGGGGGGCCATCGCTCGAGGCCACGAGCTCAGCGGCGACGACGGATCCGGCGAAGGACTTGATCGTGTTTCCTTTTTCGTGTCTGAGGTCTGTTCAAGAAAAATCAGGGACCTAGTTGTAATTGCAAATTTTCTGAGGGTCCTTCTTGTACTTTGTATCGCCGATCTGATTTATAAATGCAGTGTCTAGGCCCTTCGGGGCCTTCCCTTTTCAAAAAAAAAGTAGTACCTAGGCTTAGGAAGCATCGGGATTCGCGGGTCCAACCTTGGACACTGCGTCAATCACGTAACACAGCTTTTTAGTAGTCTAGGGGTTCCTTCCAGCGTCCTAACTTAGTGGTTTGGGGCAAACCATCCTAGAGTGAGTGCGGCTATGTGCCGTCCATACAGTTCTGTGATACTTCCTAGTGCCACTGAAGATGGATACTTTGAAGGATGGGACTACCGCGTGGCCGCGCGCTTGATTTTTTCTATAAATATAACCCCCTGCCCAATGTTAATGTCAAAAATAGCCCCCTTGGATATTTATTGTCAAAACTAGCCTGGAGGGAAGAGGCAGCCTCTTCCCGCCATGTGGAGTGGCGGAAAGCACATCTAGCCATGCGGGCGGGAGGTCCTTCCCGCCAAAGCGTTTGGCGATAAGTGGTGGGGCCGGTTTGTCAGACGGCAGCAGCTCCCGCAACAGTGAATGGCCTGGCTTATTTCGCATGCATATGCTTGGGTGGGCCCACTTTTTGCATGCATGTTCAGAAGAAAAAAACTTGGATAATGCATGTACGGTACCTCATGCCAAACCGGATGGCCCCACCTCCCTCGCATGCACATGCTCGGATGGCCCCCACCATTTGCATGCACAATAGATTCCATCACCTATCGCCGATCCCAACGGTGGGAAGAACCTCCCGCCAGTCTGCATGGCTAGATGTGCTTTCTGCCACTCCACATGGCGGGAAGAGCCACGTGTCGCCTTTTCCTCTTCCCGCCAGGCTAGTGTTGACAATGAATTTCGGAGGGAGCCATTTTTAACATTAACGTTGGGCAGGAAGTTATATTTGTAAAAAAATCCGCGCGCTTATGGTTAGGATCCAGCGGCATGCTATTTTGGGCCAGGTTATGATTGGGATCAACAATCTGTTGCCAAAACTGTGGTAGGGGGAGGAATGTGGCTCGGGTAGTGTGTGAGATAGACGCTCTGGATCTACAAATAACTGGGGTTTCTCTCTTCTTACTAGAGAAGCAAGTATCTGGGAGGTGGAAGAAAACTGTGCCTAATTTCGTTACAAAAAGAGCAAGTTTTCTCTGAACTTGTTCTTAATTCTTAGCAGGTTGAAAATCTGTGGAACTTGTGATGGTTTTCTTGCTCATCCTGTAGTTGATTTTCTTGTCTTCTTTTCCTGATATGGATTTCATGCCGCTAGCCACGCCTGGGGAGGAAGGGGATTGGAGGGGTGGAGGCAACCCTGTACTGTGTGACGTGGCGCGCGCTCGCTTCGACGATCACTGTGGTGAGATATGGATACGATGTCCCCCGTTGGCGAGGTTAGGAATGGCGGCATGCGGGGTACTGGCACTAGTAGGAAATAGCTTATAGTAGATGAGCTACCAACGACGTTCTTTATTTTTACACACGCTAGCGCCATCTTTAATTCGAACACACAACTAGCAAGGTGCATGTCTCGCGGAGTTCCAAACATGTCTGAACTGCCCCAACTATGGGATTGATACGAGGGGTTCCAAACATGCTAGACATTTGGGTTATATAGAGGGAGGGGGGCTTATTGGGTGCCTATCTTTGTCCTGGGTGTCTATAGGAGGAAGTGGGGCCATAGCTGGAGATACTCTAACCCTGCTCAAAATCTGGCGAATTGAATTGTCCATAACGTCTACCAGGGAGATACTTCAATGACAAGGCGTCTTACTATGTCGAATTAACTAATGCATGATCGTGTGCTCGATTCTTAATTACCACGGGGTAGTACTGCGTAAAAGCACCGACGCCATGGTTGTTGCAGCACAAGCTACTCTTCCTATGTAAGAAGAGAGGAGACAGTGTAGCTGGTATATCCTTATGAAGCATCGTGCACCTATACTCGAACAAACATATGGAGTGATGTAGCAAAATTTTAGCTGGATAAATCGCATATTCCACACGTCGTTTGGGCAGAGTAAGTTGTTACCTAGGATTAGGAAACATCGGGATTCGCTGGGACGACCTTGGACACCGCATCCATCCCGCAGCAAGACTTCGTAGTAGTCCATGACTAGCTTATAGGCTCCCAACAATGGGGGTTCGGTGCAAGCCGTTCCATGGTGTATTTTTGTGAGCTGATTGGTATGCTTATAGGCTCCCAACAATGGGGGTTCGGTGCAAGCCGTTCCATGCAGCAAGACTTCGTCGTAGTCCATGAGTAGCTTATAAAAGCACCGACGCCATGGTTGTTGCAGCGCAAGCTACTCTTCCTATGTACTTAAGAAGAGAGGAGACAGTGTAGCTGGTATATATATCCTTATGAACAAGCATCGTGCACCTATCTACTCGAACGAAAACAGGGAGTGCTCTAGCGAAGTTCTAGCTGCATATGCATCCATCCCGCAGCAAGACTTCGTATAGTAGTAGTCCAGGCATAGCTTATATAGGCTCCCAACAATGGGAGTTCGGTGCAAGTCGTTCCATGGTGTATTTTTGTGAGCTGATTGGTATGCTTGTGCACACTATTGTGCAGGCCCGCCCATCCACAAAAAGAACACACATGAATGGTCAATCACCAAACTCTACGCTCATCCACAACAGAGTTGCATTTCAGAACGTGTTTGCCGGTTACGAAGCTGATGAACTCCAGCACGCACTACTGGATCAGCTCCTTGGTGTCTTCCAAAATCTTAGCGGCCGGGAGGGAGCAACTGACGCGCGATCCGGCATCAGAGGGTTCTGCACCCGGCCGTACCCCTGTTGCCGCCACCACCGGATGCAGTTAGAGTTTTATTGCGTTCTCCATGGCTAGCAAGCTCTTAGGACTTTGTTAATTGTGTTCTACAATGATGTGCTTCTGGTCGAGTTGTCTCTGTTAAATAGGAAGATATAGCTTAGGTAGATTGCACAGGTGCTGGCTTAGCTGTCTTGTGAGGAGACAAGTGTTCGTTTAGTAGAATGACTCTTGCACATTCAACAGATAGTCAATATTCAGGCAGTTAATAATCAGACGAAAACGATAAATTATGTAAAAATGTGAATATGAATGAGCGTTGAGTGCTCTAATTTGTTTCGAAAAGGGGGTTTAGATCCTGGAACGTGCATTTAAAAGATGCACACGACATTCTTTATTATAATATCCAACAAAGGTTTGCCAATAGTATACATCAAGCCAGTCAAAGCCACCACGCCACACCTATGAACTGGGGAATATCATGTTATCCAAGACTTGTGACCTACACACAAGAACGCCCCACCAGCTAGATCCGAGGCATCACCCTACCACTCTATGGCATACCAGGAGCACACATCAAGTCCAACAGATTCTCAGCGCGCACCGCTTGCACACGTTTCAGAAGGTGCCACCACGTTCAAACCGTTGACCCATCTTCAGGGCTCTAAATGCATGTCGATTTCATTCTTTTCGGCTGACGTGACGAGTAGACAGCTCATTACAAAACTGACATGGTATACTACTCCAATACATCAAAACTTACAACATAACAAAAGCCATACCAGTTCAGCTGGGCCTACTATTGCGGAGGCCGGAGGGTATATAGAAAGAATCACAACTCAAATTAATAAAGCAAAAAACCAGCTCAGCAGAGCCTTGATCGGGAGCCCGATGGAGGGAGGGGCGGGGCCAGCTCAATTCATGGGCATTCAGTTGAATACCCATTATTTCTGGCTAAAAAATTCGTACATAAAACGCATGTATGGGTTACTTTAGGTGTTCAGCTAATATTCAGCTCAGGTGCATGAGGATAGGTCTTCCTCGCGCCGAGGGACTCTAATCAAACTCAACCCAGCCCCCACCACTCACCCCCAAACACCCAGCGGCCATGGCCCATTTCGGCATCAACACCCATCAGTATTCAGGATTTAACCCACAAATGTATAATGAGAGAGAACGACATAATACAAACTCAAACCACATATCGAAGCATCGAGCCAGTCATGTACTAACGCATCAGCAAATGCATATGGAAGCCACATGGCTCACATAATAAAGGTGTGAGGTAACCTTATTTCTAATCCTTCAATCCCTTTGTTTTATTTTTGTTGGTCTGCCAACCGTCAATCATGTTTGTAAATTAAAATTTGTCTTGTGTGATGGTGATTTAGGAAGTCATTAGCGCAGTAAGATAAAGAAGCCTCAAGAACTTTAAATAATTATAAAAGTTAGTCGACAATCCTTCTTGCTTTGGAAAATTTATATGTTATTTTGGCAAGCAATTGACTTTGAATACCCACTATCAAAATCCTGCGCCCGCCACTAGATGGAGGTTGTGGCATGGAGCATATAAGCAGAGCTCCGCCCAGCCCAGCAAAGCCTTGTTCGGGAGCCCGATGGAGGTTGTGGCATGGAGGTTAGATCACGAGATTATCCATACGATATATATATAAAGTACACCTCAGAACAAAGTGCACTTTCATGATCATCATATTTTTTTTCCTTCAACTAATTAATGAAAACTCTTGACTACCCTAGAAAACATTTCTCGCCATATCTAAATTCATAGAGTGCATATGAATTAATACCAAAATCTCATTGCTTCGGATGTGCAGGCATTAATATAGTTATATCTTTTTTTGGCGTCCATTAATATCTTCAATTAATGTCCTCGGGTTTTCTAGTATAATAATTATATGCCTTTGCACTTGTATGCCACTTGGCATCCTGTCCAAACCCATCCTGATGAGGAAAAGTCCTCTAGGGTGGCCCAATCTTCACGGATTGACGAACGAGGGACGAACTCACGCAAGAACACGAAGAACACGAGGAAGAACGCCAAGAACACAAGAACACGCACAAGATACAAGAACCGTTTCCCTTACCGTCGGTCCAACCGGCCCAATAGAATCCACACGAAGGTGGAGAGATCGGCAAGTAGATACAAGAAGGGATCTTGGACGGTTGTTTCTCCAACGGCCAACCAAGCCGCTCCAATAAAGTCACCCGAGGATGAAAGATTGGCAAGTAGTCAAACTACAAGTAGAGGTCTTGAATCCGCGAAGGGATCTTCTCCACAAGCGGAGGAACCATCCCCGCAAGGGGAGGAAGGAGACCGTCTTGAGGTGGGGAGCCTAGCTCTACTCTAATCTCAAAACATAGTCTAACCCTAACCCTAGGAAGGGGACGAACTATATATAGTATAGATCCAAAAGGGGATAAGATTACAAGGCAGGGAAGCTTTTCAGCACGCAGGCTCGCCCGCAGCGGTAGTACCGGGGTAACCCGGTAGTACCGGACTGCGGTAGTACCGGGCTACTACCGGGGCCACTACCGGGTTAGACCCGACGACACCAGGAGCTTCTGGGAGATACGGTAGTAGGCGCGGTAGTAGGGCGGTAGTTCCGGGGTGACCATATGCGGTAGTACCGGGGTGGCCAGATGCGGTAGTACCGACCCCGGTAGGAGCTTCAGCAGGTGACACGTCAGGCGGGGGCGGTAGTACCGGGTCTGGTCCGGTAGTACTGCCTGAAGCTGTTTGAACTTCATCTTCTCCTTCTTGGCCATCTTCTTGGGTCTTCTCTCAGTCATCTTCTTCACTCCATTGTGGGTCGTCGTCATGGTGGTTCCTGAGTATGCACAAAGTATCCGAATGAAGTAGCAACCCATTCAAAGGAGTGTCGAGATCACACATAGATAGGAGTGAATTCACCTTATCATGGAGAGCTTTGACTCTTGCTCTTGTCATTGGGCCACTTGGTGTTGTGTGCCTAGGTTGCACTACATCATCTCCCCCCCTTGGAAAAGAGTCGTCCTCATCATCACTTGGGTCACCAAGGTAAGGCGAGATGTCGGCGACGTTGAAGGTGTTATGAACGCCGTACTTGGACTTTGGTATGTCGATCTTGTATGCGTTGTCGTTGATGCGCTTGAGAACCTTGAAAGGACCATCTCCTCTTGGCGCGAGCTTAGACTTTCTTCATCGGGGAAGCGGTCCTTGCGTAGATGTAGCCAAACAAGGTCTCCTTCTTCAAAGATCATGGGGCGCTTGTTCTTGTTCATCTTCGTAGCATGGTCTTCTTTGCTTCTCAGCGTGGCCCTTGTGTCTTCATGTAGTTTCTTCATGTAGCGGCGCGCTTGTCGAAGTCCATGTTGACTTGTTCTCGGAGTGGAAGTGGTAGCATGTCTAGCGCGGTGTAGGGGTTGGAGCCATAGACGACCTCGAAGGGTGTTCTCTTTGTTGCGCGTGTAGTGCTCGATTGTAGGCGAACTCGGCGTGTGGGATGCACTCTTCCCAATTCTTCAAGTTAGGCTTGATCAACACACGAAGGAGTGTGGATAGGCTTCGGTTCACCACTTCGGTTTGGCCATCGGTTTGAGGGTGGTATGCGGTGGAGAATAGTTGCTTGATTCCCATCTTGGCCATCAAAGTCTTCCAAAAATAGCTCACGAACTTGACGTCACGATCCGACACAATGGTCTTGGGCACTCCATGAAGACGGACGATTTCCCTGAAAAACAAAGTAGCAATGTGTGAAGCATCGTCGCTCTTGTTGCAAGGTATAAAGTGTGCCATTTTAGAGAAGCGATCAATGACGACAAAGATGGAATCCTTGTTTGTTTTAGTGCGTGGGAGTCCTAAGACAAAATCCATAGCTATATCGGACCATGGGTGATGTGGAATAGGCAAAGGTGTGTATAACCATGAGAGTTTAGAGTAGACTTAGCTTTGAGACATGTTGAACATCGTCGCACCAAGCGGTTCACATCCGGTACATCCTTGGCCAATAGTAGTTTGTGGAGAGCATGGCAAAGGTCTTGTCACGTCCAAAGTGTCCCATTAAGACGCCTCCATGTGATTCCTTCAAAAGGACCAAACGAAGCGAAGACTCGGGTATACATAGTTTGTTAGCCTTAAACAAGAAACCTTTGTGCAAATAGAAATCACCAATTCCTTTGTGCTCCGAACATTGAGCGAAAATGTCTCCAAAGAAAGCATCGGTAGCATACAACTCTTTAATCTCATCCAAACCCAAGACACTAATGTCAAGACGTGTAAGTAGGTTGGCCTTGCGGGATAGAGCATCCGCGACCACATTGTCTTTACCTTTCTTGTATTTGATTACAAAGTGAAAGACTCAATGAACTCAACCCACTTAGCATGTCTTTTGTTCAAATTTGTTTGACTTTTCAAATATTTCAAGGATTCATGGTCGGAATGAATGACAAATTCCTTAGGACGAAGGTAATGTTGCCACACATCCAAAACACGAACCAAAGCAAATAACTCTTTGTCATAAATGGGGTAATTCAAGCGAGCTCCATCTAGTTTCTCACTATGGTATGCGATGGGTCTACCATTTTGCATAAGCACTCCACCAATGCCCAATCCACTTGCATCGCATTCAATCTCAAATGTCTTAGAGAAATCCGGAAGGGCAAGGAGTGGTGCTTCGGTTAATAACCGTTTGAGCTCATTGAAAGCAAAATCATGTGCATTGCCCCAAATGAAAGGTACATTCTTCTTTGTAAGTTCATGGAGGGGGCAAGCAATTGTGGAAAAATCCTTGATGAAACGGCGGTAAAATCCGGCAAAACCAAGAAAACGTCTCAACTCCTCAAGTGACATCGGAAAAGGCCAAGTCCGAATTGCTTGTATCTTTGCATCATCAACTTCAACTCCATCCGAAGAAACAACAAAACCCAAGAAAACAAGTTTGTTGGTGGCAAAAGTGCACTTAGAAAGATTTGCATAAAGCTTTTCATTGCGAAGAACCAACAAAACTTGAGCAACATGAGAAGTGTGCTCTTCCAAAGATTTGCTATAATAAGGATGTCGTCAAAGTATACCACAACAAATTTGCCAATAAAGGACGCAAAACATGATTCATGAGACGCATAAAAGTAGAAGGTGCATTGGAAAGACCAAATGGCATGACGAGCCACTCATAAAGACCAAGCTTAGTTTTAAATGCGGTCTTCCATTCATCACCTTCACACATGCGTATTTGGTGATATCCACTTTTAAGATCAATTTTGGAGAATATAGCGGAACCACAAAGCTCATCAAGCATATCATCAAGTCGAGGGATAGGATGGCGATACCGAACGGTTATGGCGTTGATGGGGCGACAATCCATGCAAAGGCGAAGAGTGTTGTCGTGCTTGGGTACCAAGATGACGGGCACGGCGCACGGACTCAAGCTCTCGCGGATATGTCCCATGGCAAGAAGTTCTTGTATTTGCCGCTCGATCTCCTTTGTCTCTTCGGGGTTGGTGCGGTAAGGAGCGCGGTTTGGTAGCGGTGCGCCGGGAACAAGGTCGATGCGGTGCTCGATTCCACGTAGAGGAGGTAGTCCCGGTGGCACTTCTTGAGGGAAGACATCTTCAAAGTCCTTCAAAAGAGACAACAAAGAAGGAGGAAGGTTTGTGAAGTGTTAGTCATAGAAACTTCACCCTTGCATATGAGCACATAGTGTAGGGTGGATGGGTTCTCTCTCAACTCCCTCATCTCTCTCTTTGTGGCAAATAGTGTAAGTTTTGTGGGAACTCTCTTTGAAGTGTCACACTCATTTGGCTTGTGGCTCTCACTCACTTTATGGTGGGTCTCTCGCTCACCACTCATCTCACTAGACGAACGATCTTGTTGTGCCCTTGCAATGGTCTTGGCGTTGTCGGCGATGACTTGACTTGGTGTCATGGGACGAAGGACGAAGGTCTTGTCGTTGTTCTTGAAGCTATAGTAGTTTGTTCGTCCATCATGCATAGCACCCTTGTCAAATTGCCATGGACGCCCAAGGAGTAAGTGACAAACGTTCATAGGCACAACATCACAATCAACCGTATCTTCATAGGCTCCAATCTTGAAGGACACTTGCACCATGTGTTGAATCTTGACGGCTCCGGTATCACTCAACCATTGCACATGGTAGGATGTGGGTGCTTCTTGAACTTCAAGTTGAGCTTATCACAAAGTTCTTTGCTCGCTAGGTTGTGGCAACTTCCACCATCTATGATGACCTTGATGGACTTTCCATTGATTCCCGCTCTTGTTTGGAACAAGTTGCATCTTTGGTCTTCTTCCACTTGAACATTGGTGGTTAGAGCTCTTGCCACAACCAAGGAAGGGTTGTTGTCGCCATCACAATAGATCTCACTTTCTTCTTCTTGAGCACTTTGCATTGTGGCGACCTTGTTCAAAGCATTGTACTCATCTTCACTCATAGATTCATACTCTCCCATGTCATTGATGATCATGACCTTCTTGTTGGTGCACTCAAAAGATTTGTGCCCTTGTCCGCCGCACTTGTAGCATTGCAAAGTCTTGTGCCGGACGAAGATCCTTGAGGCGCCTTGGAGGGAGGTACTTTCTTGAAAGGTTGAGGCGCTTGAGGTGTCGAAGTAGAGACTCTTGGAGGACCTCGAGTGTTCGCTTGAGGAAGAGCTTGTGAAGGTGTAGGAGTTGACGAAGAAGGCTTGTTGGCGAAGAATGCCTTTGTCTTGAGGTATTTGAGCTCTTCAAGCACGTGGCGCTCGGCCTTGGAAGCTTGATGTACTAGCTCTACCAAAGAGGCATATGGTTGGAACTCCACGATCTTCTTGATTGGATAGTTGAGGCCATTCATGAAACGAGCCATGGATTGCTCTTCGTACTCGTTGACATTGGCTCTCATCATGGAGATTTCCATTCCTTGTAGTACTCGTCAACCGACTTCAAACCTTGCTTCAACTCTTGCAACTTCTTGTATAAGTCTCTAGTGTAATGGCTTGGCACGAAGCGCTTGTACATTGTTTCTTTCATTTCAACCCAAGTGTCAATTGGTTGTTGGTGGTTAGCGACGCGAGCATCTTGTAGTTGTTCCCACCACAAGAGGGCATACTCTTCAAACTCCATCGAGGCTAAGGCAACCTTCTTGTTGTCGGAGAAGCGTTGCACGCGGAAGATCTTGTCAACCTTGAGTACCCATGAGAAGTAAGCTTCCGGATCACTTGTGCCGTAGAACTTGGGTATGTCAAAGCGGACGTTGGTCAAGTCATCATAGTTGTCACCATGAGCACCACGTGGGAATGCACGTCCACGTCTCCTTCGATTGAGTCCATCACCATTGTGTTGGCTTGACTCGTTATCACTTGACTCGGCGTTGGTGTTGTTGACGATCATGTGGAAGCTCTTGACGAGGCGCATGTTGA
Source organism: Poa pratensis (assembly GCA_947311845.1). Taxonomy (NCBI): domain Eukaryota; kingdom Viridiplantae; phylum Streptophyta; class Magnoliopsida; order Poales; family Poaceae; genus Poa; species Poa pratensis. The sequence goes on from CAMZMU010000122.1 coordinate 21,252,697, forward strand.
GGAGGTAGCTCTTGTTGAGGAACGGGTTGTTCGATTGTTCGCATTGTCATGATTTGATGACGTGGCCTTGGAGGATGACGGTGACGTCCTTGTTCACCAAAGTCATTCGCACCCGGAACGCCATTGTCATTAGCCAATGGGTCATGACGATCACGTTGTTGCGGTGGTGGTGATGGCATGCGTTCATGACGTCAATTTTGGTGAGGTTGCTCTTGATGCGCATTGGCATTGTTCGCGTGAAGATCATGTGGTTGTTCAACGTGAGGAGGAGGTCGTTCATGGGCGTCGCGCCTTGGATCATGTTGACGTTCTTGTCGAGGTTCATGACGTCCATGACGTGCTTGTGTCGACCTTGAGGTGCTTCTTGTACGGCTTGAGTGTGAAGAGCTCGTTGTCGCACAAGGTTGTTGATAGCTTCGGTCAACCGCTCCATATTTGCTTCTTGAGCATGCATGCGGTCGTTGAAGGTGTTCTCTTGATTTTGAAGACGGCGCTCGTAGCGTCCTAGGTTATCACGAAGAAAGTGTCGCATGCCAACAAGCTCCGATTGTGTGACATAGCCATGATCACCGCGAACTCCACCATGGATTTCCTCATCCGAGCTTGAGCTTCCGTTTGTACTTCCCCTAAACATTTTCTCAAGATCAAGTGAGATGTGTGTAAAGAAAAACCAAGACAAACTATATCCCAAGTATAATGTGGCTTGAGAGGAGAGTATCCGGTTCTAACACCCAACACACACACTTATGAGGATAGGAAGGTATGAAGTGGCAAACGAAACAAGCAAACCCGCGACAAGTATATTGTCAAAGGTAGAGAAAATCCACAATGATCAAATTACCAAAGAAACTCCAACCACAAAGTATCAAGAAACACACACAAAAGCGAATGATGGGGTTGGGCGACCAAAGGGCGAGCACTCGAAGATAGACAACCTAACGAAGACTACGTGCTCAAATGTCACCCAACACAAGAAGGACGCTAGCTCAATTGCTTTTTGTGGGCAACGGATTTGCACAAGAGTTAACACTCACACTCACTTTGGCGGTCTTAGCTTTGTCGCAACCTACAAGAGATGAACTTGGCACCACTTGATTCTTTTCTTTTCTCTTTTTTTTTGACGATGATTCCTTCTCTTTTGCTAGTGCCAAGCTCTCTAACGATACACACTCGCCAATACTTGAAGACAAACACTCAACACGTGCAATGCCTCGCAATATCACCGAGCTAGTCCAATAGGTCAAGTTGCGCGAAAGGAAGAAGGGCTCACAACGGAATATGGTGGTGGGGAAATGTCGAGTCCTTGGTGGCGTCGTCGCTTGGCGTTGATGATGCGTTGCTGCGGAAGCTTGTCGATGTCGTAGACGTAGGCACACCAAGAAAGGACTCAAACCAAAGAGGAAATGCCAAAACGAACCGAGGAAAAAGAAAAAAAATTCGGCCAAATTTTGAAAACCCGGTAGTACCGGCCTACCCGGTAGTACCGGCCTGCCCGATTTCTGATGGTTGACTTTCGATTTTGGGCGGAAATTGGACCCGAGAAATCCTCAAATTCGTGGGAAATTGGCAAAATTAAGGCTAGGGAACGCAAACAAGGGTGGAGGGGGTCCTAAAGCAACAGATCCATGGACAAAAACTACCAAAAACGCAACGAATCGACAGATCGGCTCGAATCAAGGCAAGGCTATTTTTGGTGGAAATTTTCGAATTTCTCAAAAACAAAGAAAAATTTGGTGGATTTTGGTGGAAACACAAATCAAATCCGTGTCAACCTAGAGCTCTGATACCATATGATGAGGAAAAGTCCTCTAGGGTGGCCCAATCTTCACGGATTGACGAACGAGGGGACGAACTCACGCAAGAACACGAAGAACACGAGGAAGAACGCCAAGAACACAAGAACACGCACAAGATACAAGAACCGTTTCTCTTACCGGTCGGTCCAACCGGCCCAATAGAATCCACACGAAGGTGGAGAGATCGGCAAGTAGATACAAGAAGGGATCTTGGACGGTTGTTTCTCCAACGGCCAACCAAGCCGCTCCAATAAAGTCACCCGAGGATGAAAGATTGGCAAGTAGTCAAACTACAAGTAGAGGTCTTGAATCCGCGAAGGGATCTTCTCCACAAGCGGAGGAACCATCCCCGCAAGGGGAGGAAGGAGACCGTCTTGAGGTGGGGAGTCTAGCTCTACTCTAATCTCAAAACATAGTCTAACCCTAACCCTAGGAAGGGGACGAACTATATATAGTATAGATCCAAAAGGGGATAAGATTACAAGGCAGGGAAGCCTTTTCAGCACGCAGGCTCGCCCGCAGCGGTAGTACCGGGGGTAACCCGGTAGTACCGGACTGGCGGTAGTACCTGGCTACTACCGGGGCCACTACCGGGTTAGGACCCGGCGACACCAGGAGCTTCTGGGAGATACGGTAGTAGGCGCGGTAGTAGGGGCGGTAGTTCCGGGGTGACCATATGCGGTAGTACCGGGGTGGCTAGATGCGGTAGTACCGACCCCGGTAGGAGCTTCAGCAGGTGACACGTCAGGCGGGGGCGGTAGTACCGGGTCTGGTCCGGTAGTACCGCCTGAAGGTGTTTGAACTTCATCTTCTCCTTCTTGGCCATCTTCTTGGGTCTTCTCTCGGTCATCTTCTTCACTCCATTGTGGGTCGTCGTCAAGGTGGTTCCTAAGTATGCACAAAGTATCCGAATGAAGTAGCAACCCATTCAAAGGAGTGTCGAGATCACACATAGATAGGAGTGAATTCACCTTATCATGGAGAGATTTGACTCTTGCTTTTGTCATTGGGCCACTTGGTGTTGTGTGCCTAGGTTGCACTACATCACATCCCATATCGGTTACTTTTCACTTGTACTTCTCTGCTACATATAAATCTTGGCAGGGAGATGTACATGACAACGCAAAAGGACATCACAGATAGTGAGAGGAGCAGAGATGGAAGGAAGTCAAGGAACCAACTATGGCAACGATGGGGAAGGTAAAACTAAATCAATCAACGAAAAAAATCATCTCTTCAATTGTTTGGCTTCTGACATTACATGGCTGAAATATGCTAATAAATTCCTGATGTCCATTTCGAAAAAATAAATTCCTGACGTCCATGAAAACATATTTCAAATACTTGCTCATACACGTGGTTCCCGCGCAATATGAGAGACCCTTTGATCCAAGGGGTCCTAATTTTTTAGGAGTCTAGTCCATAAAAATAGTCCTTTAAGAAGTTGATCCACTAGTAATTACAGAATTACTAATGGAAGTTTTAGTAAAATTTTCTATAAGAAACTTTGCATTTATTCGACAGAAAATTTCCACAATACATATGGTTCAGAGATCTCATGTTTCCGCTGCTGATTCTTGCGGTGCACAATCTTACATGCTTGAAAGAACATGTAATTGCATTGTTTTGCTTACCCTATTTCTTTTTTTTCTAAATCTTCTGAATATTTCTAAAGTAGAATTTACATAGGAGTCCTCCATCATTTAGAGTTAATTGTTATAATATGAACTGGCCCACTTTGAAGTTATTTATTACAAATATATTCTTCTTAATTAGCACGTCGGATCTGTCTCCTGCTCAACCCCGTGACGAACAGAAGTTAATATAAATTTGACACATAACGTGTGCATGGGACGCAGGCAGCAAGACGGCAACGGCGTTTTCGAAGACCAAGCTGAAGCGCATCATGCGCCGCGCACTGCAGCGTTTCCCTCAGGCCGAGATCGACGAAGACGCCACAACCGCCGTGGACCAGTGCACCCTGGAGTTCGCCAACCTGGTCACCACGGTGGCCGCAGAGCAGTGCCGGAAGGAGATCAGGAGCATCGTAAACGGCGACGACCTGATCAGTGCCATGGACATCCTCGGCTTCGACCAATACGTCGGGCCCCTCAACGAGTACCTCCGCCGGTACCGCGAGTCCAAGGCGATGCCGCCTCTGTCAGTAGGTCAGCCACCGCGCCATGTCGTCACGGATCTATCTAAGGCGGCGGCGCCGGCGACTGTTGTGGCAACGGGGGAGGTGCAGGAACCAACACCACCGCCGGAGCCGTTTGGCCTTGTGTTGGGTCAGCAGCCACCGTGCGACGTCACGGAGCTCGGCCTCTGGACTGACGTGTATGCGCTGTGGTCCCGAGATGCAGAGGCAAGCACCTCTCGACCCTGATGACACCTGCGGACCTGCCCCTGATGCCTAGTCAATGTATGTGATCGATGAGAATTTCAGTGAGAAGTTCTTGTGACCAACATCGAAAAACATTGTTGTATTACTGTTCGTGCGATGCTGACAATAAATGGTTTCGTTCTTCCTAGCCATCATCTCTTTGGTTTTCTTGCTTAGAACTGTGTGCACTATATCCCCCCAATATTACTGGTTTGTTAATAAAGCCCTTTATCTAAAAAAATTACTGGTTTGTTGTCCCAGAATTTTTGTTTGGTGTGACTCCCGGCCTCTTCATTCCGGATATCTCACACATGACAGTCTGAGTGCATTGGCCTTAGAGCATTTCCACCAATGTCACCTCGCCGCCGTCCAGCCGGAGCGCCGGCCTGTCGTCACGGGTGACCACCAGCGCCGAGTCGTTACTCGCGTACCTGAAGTATGCATGCGCAGCACAGCACCGGAGAGAAATAAGGAAGAGCGGTCGCGTGCGTCGTTGGAGGACGGCGCGCCGCCGTGCCGTGTGTGTGCGCGCTAGTAAGTGGTGCTTACAGAGGAAGTCTCCGACGTGGAAGCGGTTCCTGCTGGCCCAGTGGTTGCAGGTCTCCTGGCCGGGCGCCGGCGCGGCTGCCTCCACCCCCTCGCCTCGCCGCCGACGGTGACCACCTTTGGTTGCGGCGATGACGCGAGGAGAACGCACGCAAGAGCAACGGCGTAGAGCTGCAGGACGCCGGCCATGGCTTACTCGAGTACTCGACTCTACGACTCAACGTGAACGACTGAATGGATTGCTCTCTCTCTCTCGTGAGCTCTGTGCATATATACCGGTGGCGCCCTGCCGGCAAAGTGGGCATCGTACGTGGGTGGCGGTTTCGGGACGAGACGTGGAGCGCTACGTGGCCGTTGATGGCGGATTTGGACGGTGTGGGATTGCCGGCGTGACTTGGACAGAGCTGTTCGTGGGAAGGAGGTTTGCCGTTTTGAGGTCGGCAGATACGGAAGAAAATCCTACACGACCTGGGTCGCACATGCTCTGTTACTCTTCTTCTTAATAATACTCCCCTCTCTTCTTGAGAAAGTTTCACTTCCTATGAAAGAATTTGATGTACACAGTGAATAGAAAGTTGTGGTATTTGCAGCACTATTCTCCTACTCGTGAACAAACGGAGCAGTGGTGATAAAAAATGAGACAAAATGCACAAGATTTTCCAAATATCAGAATGTATTTTCACCAATATTCAGGTAGCTGACATGCCCAGCTAATTAATTAGCAAAATCAAAAGATGGATTCGGTGTTATGTTGGAACAAGTAAATAAGAATATTTAGCTGCACTAGTAGAAAAAGGGCCTTCTGTTCGGCCCTTTTGTCCCGGCCATTATTGGAACCGGGACTAATGGGATCATTAGTCCCGGTTCGAACGGTCAGGGCGCCGGCCAGCTTTAGTCCCGGTTCGTAGTACCAACCGAGACTAAAGGGTTGCGGCAGGCAGCCACAGAGGTGGGTCCCAGCGCGAGACCCTTTAGTCCCGGTTCGTGATATGAACCGGGACTAAAAGTCCCGCATTTTTCATTTAATATGGAATAATTCATATCTTTAAATCTGTAAATCGAAATTTAACGAATAAAATGTATAAATCAATTAGAAAAATGAGAGGAATCCAAATATGACAACTATATCATCTTTTGGATCACAAAAACGCATTTAACTAGGTGAATTTACTTTCGAAAAATCGACATAAACTCATTTAACTAGGCGAAATTAGATAGAAATCAAGAAAATTCCTAATACTTGGGGATTATTCATAAAATGTGGATTACTCTTTGTGAAATTAGATGGGTGCCATTTTGCACCATATCTGTTTTGGAGTTTTTTTACTCTATTTGATTTTTTCAAAAAGCAGTCAAAATGGCCACCATGACCCTCCTCCAAAGAGGTCAAATTTTTTAAAACGGTCGATGTTTCTGTGATATAATTATATAACCACTAGTTGTGTATCTTAAAATTATTTAAAAAAAATTTAGACCAAACTATCAAATACTTGTAGTTCAAATTTGGATTACTTTCGGAAAATCACCATAAACTCATTTAACTAGGCGAAATTAGATAGAAATCAAGAAAATTCCTTATACTTGGGTATTATCCATCAAATGTGGACTACTCTTTGTGAGAATTAGATGGGTGCCATTTTGCAACTTATATTTTATACTTGGTTCATAAAAAAGTCATTTTTGCCACTTAGAAAAGGAAAATGATATTTATAAAAATAATTTGAAAAATCCCTTCGGAACCATTGCTTCCTATACCAAGATACACCTATTTGTCGAATATGAGAATTCTATCACAAACTATGACTTGGGAATTGCCATAACTTGATCATTTGGCTTGAAACTTATATATGTTTATACATGATAGACCTTTTTGTGAAGATTTTTTTGAACAATTTGTCAAAAATCAAGTTTATCATTTTGCATAGCAACTAGTACACATAAAAGGACTCCATGCCAGAGGATATCTTTTTTGAGCTTTTTTTCACTTTATTTGATTTTAAAAAAAAATGGTCAAAATGGCCAGCATGACTATTCATCGAAAGAGGTCAAATTTTCTAAAACTATCGATGTTTCTGTGACATAACCACTAGTTGTTTATCTTAAAATGATTTAAAAAAATTCAGACCAAACTATCAAACACTTGTAGTTCAAATTTGGATTACTTTCGGAAAATCAGCATAAACTCATTTAACTAGTCGAAATTAGATAGAAATCAAGAAAATTCCTAATACTTGGGTATTATCCATCAAATGTGGTCTACTATTTGTGAGAATTAGATGGGTGGCATTTTGCAACTTATATTTTGTACTTGGTTCATAAAAAAAGTCATTTTTGCCACTTAGAAAAAGGAAAATGATATTTATAAATAATTTGAAAAATCCCTTCGGAACCATTGCTTCCTATACCAAGATACACCTATTTGTCGAATATGAGAACTCTATCACAAACTATGCCGTGGGAATTGTCATAACTTGGTCATTTGGCTTAAAACTTATAGATGTTTATACATGATAGACCTTTTTGTGAAGATTTTTTTAAACAATTTGTCAAAAATCAAGTTTATCATTTTTCATAGCAACTAGTACACATAAAAGGACTCCATGCCAGATGATATCTTTTTTTTGATGTTTTTTCACTTTATTTGATTTTTTTCAAAAAAGGTCAAAATGGCCACCATGACTATTTATCGAAAGAGGTCAAACTTTTTAAAACTATCGATGTTTCTGTGATATAACCACTAGTTCTTTATCTTAAAATGATTCTAAAAAAAATTCAAACCACACTATCAAACACTTGTAGTCCAAATTTGGATTAATTTCGGAAAATCAGCATAAACTCAGTTAACTAGGCGAAATTAGATAGAAATCAAGAAAATTCATAATACTTGGGTATTATCCATCAAATGTGGACTACTCTTTATGAGTATTAGATTGGTGCCATTTTGCAACTTATATTTTGTACATGGTTCATTAAAAAAAGTCAATTTTGCTATTTAGAAAAAGGAAAATGATATTTATAAAAATAATTTGAAAAAACCCTTCGGAACAATTGCTTCCAATAACAAGATACACCTATTTGTCGAATATGAGAACTTTATCACAAACTATGTTGTGGGAATTGCCATAACTTGGTCATTTGGCTTGACACTTATATATGTTTATACATGATAGACCTTTTTGTGAAGATTTTTTGAACAATTTGTCAAAAATCAAGTTTATAATTTTTTATAGCAACTAGTACACATAAAAGGACTTCGTGCCAGAGGATATCTTTTTTGAGGTTTTTTTCACTTTATTTGATTTTTTTCAGAAAACGGTCAAAATGTCCACCATGACTATTCATCGTAAGAGGTCAAACTTTCTAAAACTAGAATTCCTCTCATTTTTCTAATCAATTTAGACATTTTATTTGTCAAATTTCGATTTACGATTTAAAGATATGAATTATCGATATTTCTGTGATACAAAAGATGATATGAATGGCATATTTGAATTCCTCTCATTTTTCCAATCAATTTAGATATTTTATTTGTCAAATTTCGATTTAGGATTTAAAGATATGAATTATTCCATATTAAATATTATTACATAATCACTGTTATTTATTTTAAAAAATATTATTACATAATCATTGTTATTTATTCAAAAAATATATTACATAATCATTGTATTTATTCAAATAAATTTTGAAAATTTAAACAATAAAAAAGTGTAACATCATGACTCATGCGTTAATTTGGAAGGAAATCAAAAGTTAAGCGTGCTCGGGCTAGAGGATGCGTGACCGAATGGGAAGTTTGACCAGGGTAAGTAGTTTGACCTGAGATTAAGTGTATAAATAGTTATTAAGTGTGTGGCTAAGTGAGAAATTTCAGAATAGAATTAAGAATAGAATTAGGAATAGAATTAAGAATAGAATTAGGAATAATTGAAAATAAAATTAAAAAAATCCCGGTACCTTTAGTCCGGGTTGGTAACACCAACCGGGACTAAAGGTTACCAACCGGGACTAAAGGTCCTCCACCCGCCCACGCACGGCTCCGCCCAGGTGGGGGTCCTTTAGTCCCGGTTCGTGGCCAACCGGGACTAAGGGGGGGGGGGGGGGGGGGCTTTAGTCTCGATTTGCTAGTCCCGGTTGACAAACCGGGACTAAAGGCCCGTTTTCCACTAGTGCTGACATGCCCAGCTAGCTAACATTGAGCTCCAACATGATACATTACTGAACCCTAAACCTTGATGTACTAGCACCTTCGCCGAAATCCAATTGGCGAGCAGCTGGCAGTGTTGTGCCATCTTCATGAACGTCAAACAACAATCTTGTAAATTCTCCATGGATAGGTGGAACAAAAGATGGCTGATACTCTCCAAATGGCAGGGTTGTTTGTGGAACAAATGCTTTAGCTGTAGGTGAAAGGAAAATTGGCTGCTACTCTCCATGTGGATTTGTATTATAAGCACAATCAACTTCAAAAGCTTCATCTCTAGGTGGAACAAGTATTGATTCCTTTGCTGGATGGTTTGAACTTTTCCTGCACATTGTGTGTAGAAAAGTGAACTCTGCCATGTATTCACATGTAATAGGAAATGTACCTTTTTTTCTTGCCTTTATTGGCTCCCTCAAGCACATCTTTTGATCTTTTTTTCATCCTACCATTAATTCGCTCGGGAGCTTCATATGATACCAAAGTTTTTGGAATATCTTCAGCACTTTCATCGGAACTTCCAGGGTACTCAACTTCATCCAAGTTTAGCTTGCTTAGTAACTCGCCCGCTTCCAAAGAAAACTAATCAATACCATTATTGAGATACCTAAGAACATCCTTTGAACTTTTACACTTCAATGCAAGGGATATCATCTTTCGAGAAGTATGTGCAAACATGTATTCTAGGCTATCCTTGATATTCCGTAAGTGTTTGTGCATCTTCGGTTTCTAAATACTTCATGCGCTCAGCTCGCAAGTAATTGTTGCAATCCATTTGCAAGAAGGCTACACCATCTTTTTTTACCATGCCATTGCTCACAGAAGTCATATATTTCAGCTTGTTTAATACCCGATGTCCTCATTTGTTTAATCATGTGGCGGTCAGCATCGAAGAGTTGACGTTAAGATCTAAGCATGTCCCTCTTATCTAGACTTACCAACTGATGACTATGATCGAGCATAACTTTCTGAATATTCCAAATACCCTCCCGAGTGATGCTAAATCGAACACGAGCCGTGCAAGCTGTCCTCGGCGCAGCTTGTTATTTCTTGGTTACATGTGTTGGATGAGTAGCCTTCACCCCTGACTTACTCCAAACAAAATATCTTGAAGATAAAGTCCCATCTGCTCTATACTTTCCGTGACACCCCTTAATGTTGAATCCATTAGTTTCAGCATAAGAATTATAGAACTTGTATGCCTCTTCCTCTAATTGAAAGCACATCCCAACTCTTGGAACAATTTTTTTCAGATGATGAATTTTGATTGTCAGCCTGCAACCATGCATGTGTTACTTTATTTTCAGTTATTAAATAACATTTTGCAACACCACAAATATTAGGACTGCTGGTTTCATCCACCGGAAATAACACAAATATTCCGATGTTTTGCAAAATCGAAAAAGGTTTGTGCAGCAGGTATGTCTAGATGCAAACTGTACTCACCACCGGTGGAGGAGCTTTGGGCAGAGATTGATCCGGCGGAGAGACTTCCATGTCCGTCCCTTGGCCATTGAACCTATCCTCCATCGTGGCTTTAACCTATGATCTCCCGGATCGACCTTCACATGCAGTGGAACATATCCTCTACGTAGGTCCGTGCCACACAGTTTGCCTAATACACCACACTTTGAGCCTATGAATTATGCCGGAGGTGCTAAAGATAACCTTGACGCCGTCGACGGCTGTCCAAGGTCACGGTTGCAGATCCTGATGCTTCCTAATCCTAAGGTGGTACTACTACTCTCTACACACATGGTGACATATGTGGCGTGTAGCTACAATTTAGTTCTACTTCGACAACTTTGTTTGCGATGATGACACTAGCTACTACGTGTTCCACTTCTTAAATAGAAACAATAACGACATGTGGTATTATGTAGTTCACCAACCATGTCATGGATGCTTTCGTACATGCCTTTGACTCTACTCTAAGGAGTACACGGGCATTATATATTGTGGTAGAGAGATAACACATCATTGAAGTAGCTCTGCGATGGATGATAGTGTGATCACATCAATTTACTAGTGTTTTTAGCGAAAATGAAGGCGCTCTGCCATTTGATTACAAGGAAACAAAGAATATATATATACATGGGTTCTTGTCGGAAGGACGAAAAAAAGACAAAGGCATGCTCCCTTGGAAACTACTTTCCCCTGTCTCCGGGTTCATCGGTGAAAGCGTATGCACGCTGCGCAATCTCCTCACGGGTGAGCCGGGCTACATCTGGCAAAGGCAGAGGCACATTTGTGAAAATTCATTTGTTCCTGTCCTTCCATATTCCCAGATGATGTAAGTGATGATCCAGCTAGCGTGTCGTTTCTCCCTCTTGGATGAATTTGCAATGCAGGCTTGCCACCAACCGTCAAAACCAGTGCTCCAAACCAATGCCGTCGTCGGGACCGAAAGGTTGCAAGAAGCTAGGAACGCATACCGAACCTCCGTCGAGAAGGAGCACTCATGGCATATTTGTTGGAAAGTTTCCGGATGGATGTGATAAAGCTTACAAATGGGGTCATGAGGCTACCCCTTCAAGACCAAATTATCCGCCGTCCTGATCTGTATAGGGATATTCTAAAAGAAAACTTCTTTGCAAGTCAGAACTATTTGATCTAGTTCAACCATGAGAACTTTATCGTATGCATGCAATGTAGATGTCAAGTGCAATTGTACATATCATACATTAGATATCATAAAGAAAAAAAATGACTTCTTAATAAACCTCACTACCAATAAATAGCTACACTTGATGTGAATCTTAAATGCATGAAGGTCTACCTACGAGGCTATGACACATACAAGAACTTTGTTCATCGCTTGCGCTCATCTGCCAAGTACGCCATTGACAACTCTGCCAAATTGAGCTAGAAAAGATCGACGCAATGTCCAATGTTTTCGTTGCAAATCCTGAAACTTCCTAATCCTTGGGTGTACTAGCATTATTGACAAATCATTGCATATGTGACATGTTGCAACAACTTAGCTCTGCCCGCCCCAAGATGCATTGTTTGTGAACAATGTTACTCTCTCCATTCCGGTTTATAGGATGCAATTCCAAAACCAGATTTTTCCAAGAATAAGCAACAATTAGCATTAATTACGAGTAGTTAATGTTGGGTTTTGGCATTTCCCGAGAACAATATGAAAACCGATTGGGTTTGGCCTTTCCCTAAATAATGTAGGCATTAAATATGAGAGTGCTAATTGAGTGAAATATTGAGGAGATAGATTTTACATGGCCAATCCTCATTCACCTAGGTTATAGAGATTTGCCAAATACGTCCTATAAACCGGAATGGAGGGAGTACTATATGTCTCTCCTCTTCTTAAATAGAAAGTAACACATGATACAATGTAGTTCACCAACCGTGTAATGGATGGTTTCATGCACTTTAACACTGCATTGAGAAGGTCATGGGCATTATTGTACTCCCTCCATTCCTGTTTATAGGATGTATTTGACAAATCTCTAGAACCTAGGTGAATGGGGATTGGTCATGTAAAATCTATCTCCCTAATATTTCACCCAATTAGCACTCTCGTATTTAATGACTACATTAATTAGAGGAAGGCCAAACCCAATCGGTTTTCATATTGTTCTTAGAAAAGGCCAAAACCCAACATTAACTGCTCGTAATTAATGCTAATTGTTGCTTATTCCTGGAAAAACCTGGTTTTGGAATTGCATCCTATAAACCAGAATGGAGGGAGTAGTAAAGTGATAACCCCTCACTTAATTAATAGACGTCGTGATCCCATTAATTCTCCAGATTTTGTGCAAGGCTAGGCTAGAATGCAGCATATTTGCAAGTTTATCATGTACATGCAACATACATTAGAATTAGAACAGTACCTATCAATAAAATAAGTATAGACAATATGGCGCAACCTTGTACCGCTCGACACTTCTGTTCTGAAGCATGCATCAAGTTGGTATTGCAGTATATGAAACTATATGCCAAACCTGATGTCCCATATAAAATTTCGCATGACAAAAAAATTGTGTACCACCATGAATAGAAATATACCTTAGCTGATGTATCTACCAATGTACGTGATATTGCAACAATGCCCCTGACATTCTCGATATTTATAGCCAAAATGTCACCATGGTGATTTACCCTTATTAGTGGAACAAAATTATTCACCGTATACAAAAATATATAATATTACAACAAATGATCACAGCATTCTGAAAAAAAGTAATGCTACAAAGAATTGGTTGAACAACATTTTTTTTTGCTGTAGATTGAATTGAAACAAAATTCGTAACGGTTGCAAAAATAATCACGTGTTTGCAACAATTAATAAAGCGGAAGTAACATTTTTGCTGCATATAATTCATTTGCAAAAAAGTCACCAACTATTTTTTAAAAAATCAAAAATCATTACAACACAAAAAACAATATATGTATTTGCTGCATTTTGAAAAGCACGAAAACATCATTCAAACAAATTCAAGAAAACACATAAACTTGTAGCAAACACCCAGAAATTTTTCGAATTAAGCAACAAAAAGAATATACTAATTTGAATTTGAAATCGGCGATGCCACATTAAAAAACGAGATGAAACACAATCTTTTAACACGCTCAGAAAACTTTGCAACATTTCTCATGTGATTGCTCAACTAAATTCGGGAATTTTTGCTAAAAAATTAAAAGTCGTATACAATCACCGAAAAATACTTAGTTGTACCATCATCCACGGTTGCCCGATCTCGCCTATTTCCCGCCGTCGGCCATTAGCCGGTACATCTCTCCAAAGTAACTTCTGTGTTTGTGAAAGGTTAGATGCAGACATGGTTCAAAAAACAAAGAAGAAATCACATATATGCCCGACAGTAGTACAAGCCACCATAATAGTGATCGTGCTAGCAAAAATATCAGCCACAACAACTGCTCGTGCTTCAATCGAGGGACCGATCGGTCGGTCGCTGGATCTGCAGCGTTTCCCATTTAGTAGTGAGGAATTGTCGACAACTTGCAGAGCAGCTATGGCGGATAGCAAAGAAGCTCCTCCCGCTCTCCACATCGTGGTGTTCCCATGGCTGGCCTTCGGCCACATGATCCCTTTTCTGGAGCTCAGCAATCGCCTGGCCAGGCGTGGCCACGCTATCACCTTCGTCTCCACGCGAGGAACGCCTCCAGGCTGCCCGCTATCCCGCCGGAGCTGGCTTCCAACGTCCGCGTCGTGTCGCTGGACCTGCCTGCGGTGGACGGCCTGCCGGAGGGAGCCGAGTCCACGGCTGACGTCCCGCCGGAGAAGGTCGGGCTCCTCAAGAAGGCATTCGACGGCCTCGCCGCACCATTCGCCGGCCTTGTCTCGGATGCATGCACAGCCGCCGCAGGCAGCGGGGCTGCCGCCGCCGGATTCTCGAGGAAGCCTGACTGGATCATACTCGACTTCGCCCAGAACTGGATCTGGCCGATCGCCGAGAGTACCAGGTGAGCCACCCCACCTACCGTGCTCGATCGCCTCTCGATCCTGGCGTGGCGTTTCTTGTATATTTTGATTGAGTTCCATTTTATAAACTAAACTATATAGGTACCATGCGCCATGTTTTTCATCTTCTCTGCGGCCTCCCTGGCCTTCCTCGGCCCGCGGCACGAGAACCAGGCGCACCCTCGCGCGACGGTCGAGGACCACATGGTCCAACCGCCGTGGATACACTTCCCCTCCACCCTCGCATTCCGCCGCCACGAGGCCAAGTGGATAGCCGCCACGTTTCGGCCCAACGCCTCGGGCGTCTCCGACGCCGACCGTATCTGGCAGATGGAGCATCCGTGCTGCCGCCTCATTCTCGTGCGCAGCTGCCCCGAGACCGAGCCGCGGCTCTTCCCGCTCCTCACGGACCTCTTCGCCAGGCCAGCTGTCCCCACCGGTCTCCTCCTGCCCGAGCCCGACGCGGTCCGTCATCTACGTGGCTCTCGGGAGCGAGGCGCCGGTGACGGCGGAGCTCCTACGCGAGCTCGCGCTCGGGCTGGAGCTCTCCAACGTGCGCTTCCTCTGGGCGCTCCGGCGGCCGAGCGGCCACGCCGGCGAGCTGCTCCCTGACGGGTTCGAGTCGCGTCTCGCTGGGCGCGGGGTGGTGTGCATGGGATGGGTGCCGCAGGTGCGCGTGCTGGCGCACGCCGCCGTGGGCGCGTTCCTGACCCACTGCGGGTGGGGATCCACCGTGGAGAGCATCCGGTTCGGGCACCCGCTGGTGATGCTCCCCTTCATCACGGATCAGGGCCTCATCGCGCAGTCCATGGCGGCGAGGGGCATCGGCGTCGAGGTGGCCAGAGACTACGACGACGGGTCGTTCCACAGAGACGGGGTGGCGGCGGCTGTGCGGCGGGTGATGGTGGAGGAGGAGGGGAAGCTGCTCGCGCGCAATGCGAAGGCGCTGCAAGAGCTGCTCGGCGACAGCGCGCTGCAGGACCGGTACGTCGACGACCTCGTCGAACACTTCCAGATGTACAAGTAACATAGAGACGACGAATACTCTGTTGTGTGCTTGTGCTCCTACATAAATGTCTACGCCAAGTGATCATCGAGTGATCATGTACTCTACTTGTATTATTTTCTCCGGTACGACTGAGCTGTCAGCCATTGTTATGCAACATAATCATCGATGAAAATAAGTCTTCAGTAATCCGAAGTTTGCTTGAATAATCCGAGGTTTGCTTCAATAATCCGTCGTGGACGAATTTGTGCAATAGTTTAAGTTATCAATGTCAAATTAGTTTATCAATTTACTTTTTTTCAAGATTATGCAAAGATTTGCATGTCATGACATTAAGAAAGAGAGTTTTACAGATTAATTACAATCTACACACCAAATCCGCTAAGCTAGAAGGAGAAGCTACTCCTCCCTTCTCTCTGCGGCTGTTCTACCCAGCCGCCATAACTGAAATTCGTCCCTAATGCGACGGCAGATAACATCCTCGGTCGCGGCTATCCTTTCAAAATGGCGTCGTTTCTTTCAGCTACAACCGTCTACAGCATGCAATGCCGAGCGAGGCTAGTTCCTTCCTTTTCTTCCTAGGTTGACATCTACTCAACATGCTCCACCATTCTCTGAAATTCATGTCCAACTGCGGCTGAAATTTACTGAAACCGTGCCCGTCAGAATTTGAAACCAAACCGAGCGTGAGGTTGGGCACTGCACCATGAGATGATCGAGATTCCGTGTGTTGGTCGCAAAGCAAACACTTAGCTAGGCCTTGCAGTCCTCGTGCCGCCAACCTCTCGCCTATCCAACAAAATGTCACGCATTGGCCAATTTCTTTTGCAGGGTCATTTTTTCCTCGAATAATCCTCCCATAATTTATCCTGATTTACCTGCCAATTAAACGCTGGGAGATGAAACCAAATGCATTACTCTGCCAGTTTAGGAATACGAAATTGCTTCACATACGACGATTTACGTCCGATAACTGTATGACACTTCCAATCGTGTTTTCTTTTGCGCGAATAATACTTCCTATCGTGGTAATTACGGTTTCGTGCTAATTATTCCACCCCGTGCGGCCGTGCCCAAGTTCCAGCCCAAATCCTCTCCATGTGCACCCACATCGTCTTTTTGTTATGCACCCACATCGCGACGCTCCTCGTCATGCGTTGCCCCTCCGGCGAGGACCATCGAAAGTGAGGTTGCCAAGGTCGAGGTTACAATCGCGATGTCCGCCCTTTCAAGCTTAACCCATGCTTGCCGGCTTTACTAATCACCTTGACGAAATCCTCTTACACAGGTCGTGTAACCATGGCTGCTAGCCTGTTAGGCATTCCCCTCCAAGCATGAGTAAAACTGCATAATGGGTAAGGAAATAAAAAGGTAAATATATCTATATCTAAGAAGTACTATGTATCTAAGAGGTGCTGCTCACCATCAGAAGAGCCGGAGGGACTTTGTGACTCGGTTGTTGTCTTGATCCCCAAGGTAAACAACCTGGATAATCTTAAAAACTTCCGGCCAATCAGCCTCTGCAATGTGCTCTATAAAATTGCATCCAAGGTTATTGCTAATCGACTGAAAACTATTCTCCCTGATATTATTTCGGAAACCCAGAGTGCTTTTGTACCTGGTAGGCTGATTACGGACAATGCCTTAATTGCTGTTTATTAGTATATCCAAAGATTGATCACCCATAGCATTGTGTCTCCGACAACAAATACCAATTTTAGGGCCTCATTATGTATTTCGCCCAGGGGCCTCGAATTTCTGGAGACGGTCCTGATTATTCCACCAATAAATCATCTTGCGCCTACCCGGAGAAAAATAAAGACTAAAGCAAAGTTCTAGCTGCATATATAGCTCATGACACACCTCGTTTGCACAAAGCAAGTAGTACCTAGGCTTAGGAAGCATCGGGATTCGCGGGTCCAACCTTGGACACTGCGTCAATCACGTAACACAGCTTTTTAGTAGTCTAGGGTTCCTTCCAGCGTGTCCTAACTTAGTGGTTCGGGGCAAACCATCCTAGAGTGAGTGCGGCTATGTGCCGTCCATACAGTTCTGTGATACTTCCTAGTGCCACCGAAGATGGATACTTTGAAGGATGGGACTAGCGCGTGGCCGCGCGCTTGATTTTTTTATAAATATAACCCCTGCCCAATGTTAATGTCAAAAATAGCCCCCTCCGATATTTATTGTCAAAACTAGCCTGGCGGGAAGGGAAGAGGCAGCCTCTTCCCTCCATGTGGAGTGGCGGAAAGCACATCTAGCCGTGCGGGCGGGAGGTCCTTCCCGCCAAAGCGTTTGGCGATAAGTGGTGGGGCCGGTTTGTCAGACGGCAGCAGCTCCCGCAACAGTGAATGGCCTGGCTTATTTCGCATGCATATGCTTGGGTGGGCCTACCAGAGTGCTTTTGTACCTGGTAGGCTGATTACGGACAATGCCTTAATTGCTCAGGAATGTCTTCACACTATTCGAAGACAAAGAGTGAAGAAACCTTTTTTCGCCCTGAAGATAGATATGATGAAGGCGTATGATAGGATGGAATGGAATTATCTTCATGGCTGCTTACTAAAACTGGGCTTTGTTGTACCCTGGGTAAACTCTGTGATGCGTTGTGTTACAAGGGTTCGTTATGCAGTGAAGGTAAAGGGTGAGTTAACTCAACCAGTTATTCCTTCGAGAGGCATAAGGCAGGGTGATCCCATCGGGCCCTACCTTTTTCTCCTGTACACTGAGGGGCTGTCTTGCTTACTGAAGGAAAGAGAAGAAGGTGGTCAGTTGACAGGTATTCGCAATGGACGCCTTAGACCTCCTATTTCTCATTTGTTATTTGCGGATGATAGCATTTTCTTGGCTAAGAGTGACCACCGGAGTGTGGAGGCTTTGGTTTCTACGTTGAAGATTTACTGTGATGGTACTGGACAAAAAATTAATCAAGATAAGTCCACTATCTTCTTCGGGAACCACTGCGAAATTGCGTTGAAGGACGCTGTTAAGAATCAGATTGGGGTGCACAATGAGGCCTTACAGGATTCGTATCTAGGCATGCCGACTGAGGTGGGTCGCTCCCCAATTGAGTGTTTTCGTTTCCTTGCTGACAGGTCGTGGCAGCGGATGAGTGCTTGCTCGGGCCGCCCTTTATCTCGTGCAGGCAAGGAGGTCTTTCTGAAGTCTGTTATCCAAGCTATCTCCACCTTTGTTATGAGCTGCTTTCAGTTACCAGTTGCAAAATGTACTTCTATGCATCGTTCGTTAGCTAATTTCTGGTGGGGAATGGAGGACGGAAAGAAGAAGATGCACTGGAGATCGTGGGAGTGGTTGTCTACCCTGAAGTCTCTGGGTGAAATGGGCTTTCGCGAACTTGTTCTGTTCAACAAAGCCATGCTAGGCCGACAGTGCTGGAGGCTACTGACGGAACCGAGCTCACTATGTGCGCGTGTATTAAAAGGGCGGTACTATCCAAACTGTGACTTCTGGGATGCTCCAAAGCTGCGATCGGCTTCATACACCTGGCGCAGCATTATGTTTGGCAAGGACCTGATTCATGAAGGTGTGCGATGGGGGATTGGCAACGGTCTCAAAATCAAGGTTTTATCTGACAACTGGATACCCGGTCTACCCCAGACAAGCTCTCTACTCTAATCCCTATGCCCATTGATGCCACCGTCAGCTGCCTCTTTGACAACTCGATCGACGGGTGCATGGGATGCAGATGTAGTCCGAAGCTTCTTCAATGACTCTATTGCCTCGAGGATTCTTCAAATTCCTCTGAGCCAATGAGTGGATGAAGACTTTCCAACATGGCCACATGCCAAGTTTGGATCCTATATTGTGCGGTCGGCCTATAACATGGCTAGATCTCACCAGTTTCTTGCGAAACGAAGTTTAACTCACCGGGGGCTCCAATCCAATGCTGATGAGGTAACAAAGCTTTGGAAGAAGTTGTGGTGTATAAAAGTCCCGGGGAAAATGAAGATTACGCTTTGGAGGTTGGCTCATGACTACCTGCCAAGCGGCTTTCAGCTTTGTCATCGCAGGATACCAGCCTCTGATGCATGCAACTTCTGCAACCGAGTGGAACGGGTTGAAAATACTATCCTATTTTGCCCGTATGCTGCAGAGGTTTGGCGTGCCGTCAATATGGCGTTTCCTGTTCATCTCCAAGGGAAGTACTTCAGCAACACAAAGACTTGGGTCTTGGACTTCCTATCGAGATCGACTGACCGGGAATCGGTCACTCTAGCTGTTAAGGTGTGGCACTAATGGGAGGCGCGCAATGGCGTCCGCAATGGTGAAAAAAGGAAACACCCGAACAGTTTGGCTGAGCAGATTAAAGCGTATAGCGAACTGATCTTGCTGCATCTCTTCAAACCGCCAACCATCCATAGACGTGAGACCTCTTCTACATCATCACAGTGGTCTCCGCCGTCGGACGGCACAGCCGTTGTCTTTGTTGATGCAGCTTTGTTCGCTTCTTCGACTAGAATGGGGGTAGGTATCGTGATCAGGGGCCACAGTGGAAACTTTCTTGTTGCTTGCAGCAGGTTACTTGATCAGGTCACGGTACCAGAAATTGCCGAAGCACTCGTTGTCAGGAGTGCAGTATCCCTTGCTTTGGAAGAAGGTTTGAACAAGATCATCTTGGTGTCGGACTGCCTCTCTGTTATACAGCGCATCCTTTCCCCACATCGGGATAGATCGCTCGTCAGAGTTGTGATCGAGGACATCAAAACCCTCACCAAATCCGTGTCATCTGTGACTTTTCGTCATGTTAATCGTCTCTGTAATAATTCAGCACACACTTTAGCTCGTAGAGCTGAACTCTTTGGTAGCTGCCTATTTCGTGTTACTGTCCCGGATTGTATCCGCGACAAGCTTTGTATTGACTATTTTTGAGCAATAAAGTGTTGAAAATCTCAAAAAAAAAAAGAGCCGGTCCGATCCAGACCCAGGCCCCAGCCCAAATTCGACCCAGCCAAATCTCTCATTGCCCCGCGTGAGGAAAACTAGCTGCCACAGGATCATACATGAATCGGACGCAAATTCGTCGTAATTAGGAATATTAAGTGCCGTCATTAGCGAGGACGTGATTTAGGGGAATTAAAGTCTCGGGAATCGGATGCAAATTCGTGGTAATTAGGAATATTAAGTGGAGTACTGCTATACGTCTCCGACCCATCTCACGGCCAGAGCAAAGCAAACCACCGGACGCAAATCAGATAGAAACCGTCGTAGGCGCAGCAATTCCGTATTAAGTAGCGTCGTTTCCCAAAGAGTAAATTGCACAGAACCACAGTTTCAGGTCAACTTATAACACTTTACCCCAACTTTTGGGCAAACTTTCACAATACCACAACTTTTGATGCAACCAGCATCGACTCATGTACAGACACCGTATAATTGCAAAACTGACGTACAAGCCCAACTTGTCAGGCCAGCGTGGCGCACAGGCCTTCTTACGTGGACCGAACCGACCTGAAGCTTGAGTCCGGCCTCGTCTCACATGCCCCCATTCAGTTCCTTCTCCATCGGCACCTGCAGTTTGCTCTCCCGATCGCATCTACTGGACGGCGGCCGACGCTCTGCTCGCGTCGCAGAACCACACCATGGACTGGAGCTTCGATGCATCTGGAATAGAGTAAGTCCACGTTGCATTGATCCAGCCCTGGTTGTAAAGCGAGCACTCTCTCGTCATGGTCCATAATCCAGTGGGTTTGGGGAATTAGGGCTGACGGAAAAGGATGAAAAAGTGAGGCGTCTTGAGTATGAACCGATGATCGACGTGTATATGGTGCTCGATTTATCTGTACTTGCACTATTTTTCCTCCAGTTTGAGATTTATGTCAAGGTTCAATGGATTTAAGGTTAGGGTCGGTCAAATTTTGGTTAGGTTATTTGGGAACATGAATTTCATTTGCAGCTAGTGATGATGTTGGTGCTTTATCTCCTATAAACGTGTATGTTTTGCCTTGCAGTGATGATGATGAACGTTGGTTGGTCAACATGTTTTCCGAAGGCGAGAAGCTGTGCAAAGAACAATTGGACATTCTGACATAACTCATTGGAAGCTAGTCAGTTTGGTTTGTTCTGCTGGTTACAATGTCAATGACTTCATATATTATGTGAAAGAAGAAGGGAGAGGATTAGCTGGGTTGGAGGTTCTGGACAGCAATGAGAAGGTTACAGCGATGGTGATTCAGTACAAGAACATTAAGAGATTAAATCTGACAATCATGAGGGGATTCGATCCAACATCAAGACAGCCAGATTCCACAGATCATGCAACTCAACAAAGTGTCAACCAAGCAAACCAAGTTAGCAAGTCAAATACAGAGAAGGGCAAATCAAGTGCATATGAGGAAGACAAATATGTGGCTGAGCAAGAAGAAGAGGTGGCTGATAAAGGAGCTACAACACAAGATTTTGATGAAGAAGAATTGTACAATATTGCCCAATTAAAGAGGCAGAAGGAAGACCCCAATGAGCACATGGAGGGTGACACGGATGTTGAGGATATGTTCCCCATGGTAGATGAGGCGCCTACTATCACAATTGAAGATGAGGTAATTGGTTCTAGCAATCTAGCAAAGAAGAAAGGGCTTGCAGCCAGAGGAGAGAAAAGAAAAAACATGGCTAGTAGAAAGGCAGCACTTCGTAAATCACAAGCTAAGGCTCGAGATGGAACAAGTTCAGTAGTATTTGAGCTCTCAGATGAAGGCAGTGAGGATCTTGGAGTGGAAATAATATCTAGTGATGATGATTGTTTTGAAACCCCCATTTCCATTGCACCTAAATATCAGAAAAGTAGAGCAAAGCCACTACCACCTAGAGTTTGGTATGACGAAGGAAGGTTACTTGGAGGTGAACAACTATGTTTGAAGATGTGCTTTGTCAACATGCATCAATTTAGAAGAGCACTCAAAAACTATCACATACTCCAGAGTAGGGATTATGAGTATCTTCGAAATGATGGAGACAGGGTTAATGTGTGTTGTGTCAACGAGCATTGCCAATTCTACATGACTGCTTCAACTATAAAGAGGGAACAAACAGTTTGCATTCGAAAGATGGTATTGCCTCACACTTGTGGTATTACCTATGATAGTTCTAGAGTGAGCAGCACATGGTTGAGCAAGAGGTATGAGAGCACATTCAGAGGTGATCCAGGTTGGAAGATAAGTGGACTCATAGACACTACTATTAGAGATCATGGTGTAGAGATTACTCCAATGATGGCATATAGGGCAAAAAACAAGGCAGCAGACATTGTGTTGGGTAATCACAAAGAACAGTACAAGAGGATCAGAGACTACCTTCAGACAGTAATTGACACTAACCCAGGGAGTAGATGCATTGTTACAACCGTCCAACAGCCTCCACCTGCAGTTAATCCTAGGTTCCATGGCCTATTTTTCTGTTTGAGTGCTGCTAAAGAGGGGTTTCTGAATGGATGTAGACCATTTATTGGTGTTGATGGATGCTTTGTTAAGTTGACAACAGGGGCTCAAGTGTTGGCTGCCTCGGGGAGGGATGGTAACAACAACTTGTTCCCAATTGCATTCGGAGTTGTAGGGAAAGAAGATACAGCCTCATGGTGTTGGTTTCTAGAACAACTCAAGTACGCTCTTGGTGGTGATTCAGGGCCTTTTGGAAGGTTTACTTTCATGTCCGATAGGCAAAAGGTATAATAAATCTCAGTTTCTATGTTATTTTCTATATCTATGTTCATTCTGAACTTAAAAATCTGCATGTTATTATTTTAGGGCCTTCTTAACGCCATAGACAAAGTTTTCCCTCATTGCGATCAGAGATTTTGTCTAAGGCATATATATGCAAACTTTCAAACTGCTGGATTTAGGGGTGCTGATCTTAAGAAAATCATGGATTCTGCTGCATATGCTTACCAAAAATCTGACTTTGATGCTGCCATGAGTGATTTGAAAGCTGAGAGTGAGAGTGCATGGGAGTGGCTATCAAAAATTCCACCTAGGCATTGGGCTAGGCATGCGATGGACAGTGTTTGCAAGACAGATTTGGTCGTCAACAATTTAAGTGAAGTTTTCAACAAATATATCTTGGATACGAGGGATAAGCCAATTCAAACCATGATAGACACCATTAGGACAAAGCTCATGTCTAGATTCAACAACAACAGGGAGGGGGCTGATAGTTCAAGTTGGGAGATTACACCTAATTATGCAGAGAAACTTGAGCTTGAGAAGGTCAGAGCAAAGCATATTAGGCCAGTGGCTGCAGGTATGGGGTTATGGCAAGTTCCATCAGGGGAGAAAATCTATGCCGTTAATTTATTTGCTAAAACTTGCGGGTGCAGAAGATGGGATTTGAATGGTGTGCCATGCAAGCACGCAGTTGCATGTATCTATAAAAAGAAAGAGCATCCTGAAGATTACTTAAGTGATTTCTTCAAAAAGCCACTCTACCAGATTGCCTACAACAATGTAATTTTTCCTGTACCTTCCAAGGAGAACTGGACAAAGACAGACTCACCTGATATTGACCCACCAATATTCTTAAGGCATCCTGGAAGACCGAAGAAAAATAGGAGAAAGGGTGTTCATGAGGTACCGCAACCAAGTGGTAGGCATAGGATGACAACAACTACATGTTCTAATTGCCATACACTCGGACACAAATACACAAATTGTTCTAAGCCTTTGAGAGCAGATTTGGAGATAAGAAAGAGCAAGCACAAGGTGATTTTTTTTTCAAAACTAGCCGCTTGTACTTTAGTTTGCTCTAATTCATAACTTTATTTGATCTCCCTATTTTTCAGAGTAATAGGAAAGCCCAAGAGCATAGAGCCGAAGCACGAGACAGTGAAGCAGAAGCTCATGTTGACAAAGAACAACGACAAGAAGGACCCCCTGCTAAAGTAATCAGAGTTAGAGGAAGAGATAAAAAGAGAGGAAGAGCAGCTGTTGTTGAGGAGGAACAACAACCAGATGTGAATTATGTATATCAATCACAAGAAAATTCATTTGATGTACCAGCACTTCCAGTTAGAGATAAGCTACCAGTGATCAGAGGGTCAAGTTTCTCACAGCCAGTGGCAACTACTGAGAAGAACTTGTAGTGCAATCTTTTACTCTAATTACACACTCAAATCTAGCTAAAGTCTCTTTTGTTACATCATGGTTGAGCACAGACTAGTGTGGATGCTCATAAGTTTATTTAGTAAATTGGGTTCCATATGACAATTGCTGAAATGAAATGTCTTTCGTGAATTCGTTGTGTGAGAAATTATTGTGCATTGTGTAGCAGTTTGCAAGTGTCAACCAGTACATATTTGTTGTCCATGCACTCATTCTGTCATTTTGTTCTCTACTTCTCTCCAGAATATATCTTCTATGTACACCAAGTATGTAAATGCACTCATTTTGACTGTCTGAAACAACAAGATATTAGTTGACATCACAAAACCATTCTTATTTCATTGCCAATATTGTACAGTTAACATATTTGCTACAAAAGTTGAATGTACATGCTACACAAACAACACAGTACAATATCCAACTTCGGTCATCTTCATCTTGTCAGCAAACTGAAGCTCCAACTTCAGTTCATCTTGCAAAAAAAAAAACTACAGCTCATCTTGCACCGCTGGACCTTCTAGCCATCCTCCAATACGCAATGGAACTGAGATACAGACACCCAAATTCATCAGAAATCGATTCGCAATTGAAGGAAACCCTTACCCTGATTGAAATCCCCAATTGAAATCGAAATGGACAACTCATGCAGTCACCTATTCACCGCAGCGCAGCAGAGCATCTATGGCGGAGCGGCTGTGGCTGTGGCGGAGACGAGGTGGATGGGCGGAACCAGACGGAGGGGTGGGCTGAGGCGGAGTAATCTGACACGGTGGGGAAGAGGCGGAGGGGCAGCAGCGTTGGGGCAGAGGCGGCGACTGCGCCGGCAGAGAGGAGCAGCGGTGGCGGCGGCTGCGGCGGAGGGAGCGTCCGTGGCAGCAGGGATGAGCGGCGGCGGAGGAGCCGGACCGTGGCGGCGGAGGCACTGGCAGCTATCGCTCCGGCCTGTCCTCTTACGAGCTGAATTAGTTGGCTGTACGCCACGCTGGCAGGCCTGTGCGCCACGCTGGCCTGACAAATTGGGCTTGTACGTCAGTTTTGCAATTATACGGTGTCTGTACATGAGTCGATGCTGGTTGCATCAAAAGTTGTGGTATTGTGAAAGTTTGCCCAAAAGTTGGGGCAAAGTGTTATAAGTTGACCTGAAACTGTGGTTCTGTGCAATTTACTCTTTCCCAAACCGCCTACTCATCTCCGATCTGCAACCCACCATGGCCATGGCTATGCGCGAGGAAAACTGGTCATCGCTCCACCCCGATATCGTCTGCCGCATCGGCGACTGCCTTTTGGACACCAACGACATCGACGCCTACATGGACATGAGGGCCGTCTGCCCGGGCTGGCGCTCCGCCATACCCAGGCCACCTCCAGGCGCCGACGACCTCCGTTTCCGGCCCAGTCAATGGGTCATCCTGGACGCCATGTGCGACCAATCCCGCCTCTTCCTCAACGTCTCCACCGGCCGCTTCCTCCGTCGGCGCCTCCCGTTACGCCGCACCCACGAGATGCTGGGCGTCGCCGCCTCTGGCGGCCTCCTCCTCATCGAGGAATTCTTAGCTGACGACGACAACATGGTTGATGTCGCCGACGCTCTTCTGGCCATCAACCCGTTCACAGGCTCGATGCTCCGCTTCCCCCCGATCACCATGGGACTCGCACGTGGAGGAGTACTGCCAGCTGCGATTAGCAGCGACCCGTCCATGGCCTTCGTCCGCCACCGTTGGTCAGGCGGCACGTACGCTGCTGCAGAACCGACCAGCGAGTTCTTCCAGAAGCACTTCTTCGAACGCACGCTCTTCACCAGCACGGTCACCTTCCAAGGCAGCGTCTTCATGGCTACTACGGACGGACGGGTCCTCAAGGCTGCGGCGACGCCCGAAGAACCCGGTGAGTTTGTTGTAGCCAAGATAACCCGCAAGATGGACATCTCGGTACCGAAAGAAGACCGAGCTCACGCTGTTTCAAGTCTCGTGGAGTCCCACGGGGAACTGCTGCTCGTCCGCCATTGCCTCATGCGACCCCTCAAAGTCTTCAGGGTCGACCTCCACCGGAGGCGGCTCGAGCCTCTGAGCAGCATCGGCCGCAGCCGTGCCTTGTTCCTCGGTGAAAAGAGGTGCGTGTCGGTTGACGCCGCCAAGTTCCCGTCCATCGCCGGTGACTGCGTCTACGTGCACAATACCTGGGAGCTGGTCTTTCCGCCTCTGATGACTTTCATGTACGTGTATGACCTTAGGGGTGGCACCTCCCAGATTATTCCCCCACGGATGGAGCACCCTTGCAGTCTTGTTCATCTTCTCCTCCAGTACTGCGGATGACTAGTACTACTGTACTACTTTGCTTAGTGCATGCTAGCTAGTGCTTCAGTTCCTCCCGCTGATCCTCCAGCTTCAGTTCTTCTTTTAGGATTCTTATGATCAACATGTCGAGCGGGGGAGATCGATTGAGTATTTTCTTGTTGGAACTCTTATGTCAATTTGAATTATCAATTACCTTATTTCTGGTCTGTTACACCTTTCAGTTTGCAGTACTCAGTGTCTTGACCCTACCATATTACCATGCAAACATTAAGCGCAAGGAAATCACAAAAATGTGCTTTGCCCCATTACATGATACTTAAACAAAAACATTCTTACAGTGCATGCATACATGTACTGCTGGATAGATAGGGTGCATGAAGACAAAAATGACGTTGAGCAAACTAAATAATGTATGCAAGTTTATGAAAAAAATCACATACATCAATTCCAACTAGTATAGTTTGAACTGTAGCTGGTCGACGCCGCCAATCAGGCTCCCCGCCGTCCCAGCTACCGGCCAACAAGACATTAATGTAACTCTCCGAATCTCCCCCAACTCCCGGCCAAGAGGAGGGGAAGCAACGGCCATGGCGCGTACGTTCCTGTCTGACTCTGAGTTCTCAGCCTAATGGGGCTTGTGTCTGCTCGATGGTGCTGCCCAAGCTCACCTTCTGATTGACTCAGCACTTTCAGTATCAGCAAACCGGAAATACATGGTTCGCAGCGCATTCTTCACCTTCAGACTGCATGCAATCAAGTGCTTCAGTGATATGCAGTTGGTGTACTACCTAGGGATTGTAGTTTAAGAGTTCCACATTTACTGACAAAGGTGAATGCATGAACCGAAAGGCTTACAATGCATCTTTGTGCAGTTCATTCTGTACACAACCTACCATGGCATTATACTTTTCAACAGTGTGAAGGCAGCCAGTGAGTCCCCACAGCATTTGTACATGTGCATCAAAGCATTAACAACTGGAACTGCACTCAAAAAATCCATGTTTCAGTATAAAAGACTGGACTGCTTTGCCAAAGCTAAGGTCTCCTGGATAAGAGCATGAAGATATAACAAGTAGGTCAGGGTGCAGCTTAAACTTTCAGATATAAAAAGAGTGTGTTATTGTACATATAATTACTTTACTTCCCGTGTATTTCCTACAATATTGCAGTAATTTGTACTTCCCACGAGTTGTAGTAGAGTGTACCTCTGTGGACATGGATGGTACACGCGCAATACACACTCATGCTCGGGATCGGGGCAATACACGTGTACCTGCCTGGCTCCATGGTTTTGGCAAATATGCATATAGGGCATCATGGTCCTTCCGACAACACAATGTAGCAACTAGAGAAACAAGTTTTCTGAGCGCGACAAAGGATGTGATTCTTGATGCCTCACATTCCAAGCATGTTGCGCACATCCAAGTACTCTAAATCATGGAATTTCGTGTCCAAAAGACGTGATCCACATGGACAGTTCAAGAAAAAAAAACGTACGTGCCTCCAGTTCGACGTGCAAGGGTAAAATAGTTGCTAAACTATGAAATGTAAATTTTTAGGACATGGCAAGTGGAACACATAAAACCATACGATGTAAACCTATTTATTTCATATAAAATTTGTACCAAAATAATTAAGAGATCATTATATTACTAGATAGAATATAGACACAGGAACATATCCTAAAACCTTCAACACACAGATTCACCTCCCGACATCTGATCGGCTACTCGAAAGAAACAGGCGGAGATTAAAATATGGACGACGCTCCATCTTAATTTTGTGAGCGAAAAAGTTTGTAGTCCGGCCGCACGTATCAACAATGGAGTCGAACACATAATAAAACTATAGGATGCAAACCTATTTATTTCGTATAAAATGAGTATAAAAAATCGAGAGAACATTATACTACTCATATCCAAAAACCTCCACCTCACACAGATTCACCTCCCAGACATTTGATCGTTTGCTAAGCTTGAAAGAAACTGGCGGAGATTAAAATGTGGATGGTTTGCTTTTTTAGTTTTGTGAGATAAAAAGGTTTTTTAGAAAAATATCTTCCCTTGGGACTTCTTGAGTACATATGTCTCCAACAAAATTATTGTTTAGTATGACGGCCATACCGATGATTTTCAATTACCAATTGGAAACAATTTGGTGGTGCAATTGGATAATTAAATATTATTCGTGAGATGACATGCAATAACTTTGAGTTATATTGATTAAAGTGGAGATCTCTCCAAAACATCTTTTTTGGAAGTTAAATCTTTTAATTGATGTATGCACGTGTACAATCTATATGCTCGACAATTGTATTCCTTGGCAACGCATTTATATGTCACACAAATCTTAGAGATACATCCAAGCGCACAAGTAAACTTGTATGGATCGTAACTCAAAAGGATAATACCATAAAATTATATATATATATATATATTTGTATTTTAATAATCAATTCAATAGGACCCATATGTAAGAAAAACATTCTGAGTTGACGTGTATAAAGGGTAGGATCCACATGTAAAAAACTAGAGAAAACAACGACAAATTTTCCGTCAACAAGTATGTCCATGGTATACAAGTAACAATGTCGCGGGAGTTGATGGTATACGTCATCAAGTCTTTAGTTAGCGGAAGCTCGTGTGGGAAAATAATCAACAGATTATCGTGGTAAGAAGTTAATAACAGATACTTAGATTGTAGTTGGATGCAGCGTCCTTTTGAATCAAGCAGCCCTCTCCTCGTCGTACTTGAAGGCCCTGACACAGGGGCAGCATGAGCAGCCGTTCTTCTTCCGGCTGCTGCTCCTGCTAATCTTCTCCGCTTCCTCCTCATCTTGTTCCCGCTTCCTAGCGCTCTCCACCCTCTTCTTCATGTTCTCCGTCACCGGCAGCCACTCTTTCTTCGCCAACTTGAACAGCCCCGGCACCATGAACAGCACCACAAAGCACAGGTTCGGCAGCACCCTGGAGATGTAGACGACGCAGACGAACAGGAAGCAAGTGAGGACGATGATGTAGATGGAGGAGGGCATGTCGCGCGTGGAGCCGGCGATGTAGGCGCCGACGAGGCTCATGAGGTCAACCATGGTGGTCAGGGTGAGCGCCGCCACCTTGGCCTCTGACTTGTAGAACCGCTCGTTGAGGAGCAGGATGGTGATCACCAGCGACGTGGCGAACGCCGTGGCGTTGAAGTAGTAGAAGGTCAGGTACCGCTTCACCACGCGGTCGTGCAGCACCGGGTTGCCGGCGGTGTGATGGTTGTCGTCCTGCCAGAACCCGCCGGGAGGGTTCAGCCCAGCCTGGTACGTGACCGACGCCGCGAGGGTGGCGAGCACGATCAGCCACCCTCGCATTTCTTTCAGCCACTCTTTGTGCTCCACCGTGACGCCCTCGGCGACCGGTACCTCTATCTCCGAGGTCCGGTCACCGCCGTGGGCTTCGCGGCAGTCGTCCACCGGCATTATCTCATCTCTCCGGTGATCGAGCTGCCTAGCTAGAGGCTAGTTGATTAATCCACGTACGTACGTGACATAGACACATAGTAACGCACGTACTTATAATATACTCCTACACATGATAAAGGCAAGCACTCTTCCCGTCGGTTCACCTTTGTCCAATGATGAAGCAAGGAATAAGAAAATGCCATTTCCTTTATTCGAACCTTGGTGAAGTCGCCAAAAGAGGAAATTCTACGTGTGACTAAAGGGAGTTAGTGTACGGATGATTCTTATGCTTGCCTACATTATACGTATTGGTTTTTAGTTTAACTTGTATGCTACAACATATATGTTGTTGTTTATATAGAGCTGATTTTTGTAAACCCAGACACGGTTATTCTCAAAATCTCAGACATGGGGCACTCGTAATTTGGGCACAAGTTTTGCAACATATGCCAAACTTACTACGTCACACCAACACCACATTCCAAACTTACCTAAAAACTTAAAATCTAAAATTTTACTTTATCATTACAAAATTTAAATATATAGTAAATTAACATATTTTTTGTCAAATGGATCCCGTGCAGCGCTAGTTGTTAATGGGTTGGGCACCAGCCTAGTGTAGGTCCTTCCACGTCCTCCTTTCGGAATGTGGTGATTCTGATTTAACGCTTAACGCATACATAAAAAAAAATGCTCACGAGCCTACCGACCGGCCCATTTAAGAGGTTTTTCTTCTTTTCTTCTCTTTTCTTCTTTCCTTTCTTGTTTTCCTGTTCTTTTATCTATAATTTTTGTTTTTTTGCTTCTTTTTTTTACTTTAAAAGTAAAAAAATGTTCCTTTTGGTATAATAAGTGAATGTAGTTTATTCTCATAACTTTTACGAAACGATGGGAACCTTTTTCTTCAACTTGCGAACATTTTATTTAAATTTTTAAGAAACACTTTTTGGAACTGAACGAATATGTTTTCGCTCTAACGAACATTTTTGTGAACTTGTGTACATTGTTTATCAGTGTACAAACATTTTCTAAGACCTCATAAATGTTTGTACTTAACTCCGAAAATATATTTCATAAATCAAACCAAAAGAATTAACATATAATATTTGGGATTTATAAATGAAGAAGAAAATGAGAAGAAAAACCTAGTGTAAGCTAAAGCGCTCCCTGTTAGGTGTGTGGTTTGCATTTCTTGTGCAACTCGTATGGGTTCGTGGGCACAAAATTATGGCTTCCGAGGAGTTCTCTTTTGTCGAGCCCATGAGTAAAAACTTTGGAGGCCCGGATGCGCTACCAGCCAGCCAAATTTGCAGGCTAGGCCCTCAAAACGGCAGTAAAACCCCTCAACCTTCCCTCCCACCCACGACCACCACACTTTGGACCGAAGGTTCAATCTTGCATTCTCGTGTCGAGTTGAGAAAACTCCATGGAGTACTCACAGCGGACCGGAGATGTATGTGTGTCGGATGATTGATGTATATTGTAGTAGTGTTCTCGACGAGTGGGGCAGTGACACTGGCAGACTTCATTATTGGTTGTGCTTGTTGAGCTACTGTCTCAGTTTGTCAGGGTGAAAACTCTAGGTCTGTCCTTCCGTGATTGTACCTGGCAATGGTGGCTTGCTAGTTTTTTTCTTGTTGAAGGCATTATCTGGAGGTTGGACCTTCTCCGGGATGAAAACTTAGAATCTGACCATGCTGGTTAGAGCAGACCACAACAGTGTGGTGCCCTGTTATCTTCCTTTAGGCGTCGTTTTGGAGAAACTTTTTCGAAATCGAGGTATCGCCACCACTATAGTTAGTGGTGCTATTGCTGCTATGAGTCTATTATTTGGGGTCTTTTTCTTCTTTCTTTTTTTGGGCTTGTGCATGTCTAGACTGGATCTAAGGATGGTGTTGTGGGCGACAAAGTTGTCCCTTCCGCTACATCGAAGATTTCGGATCTATCAAGCCCAATACCTACTTTGGAGGCCTAGACGTGGTAACATCCCAGCCAAACTTGCAGGCCCGGCCCTCAAAACGGCAGTCAAACCCCTCAACCCTCCCTCCCTCCCACGACCGAACGGCGCCAGAACATCTCTGACCAAGTCACGCCGGTCGCCGGCAATCCCACACCATCCAAAGCCCCATCAACGGCCACCTAGCACCCGATCCACGTCTCGTCCCGAAACCGTCACCCACGTACGCCGCCAACTTCGCCTCCGCCGCGCCAACCCCATATAAGCACAGAGCTCACGACGAGAGAGAGAGAGAGACCAATTCATTCGTTCGTTCACGTAGAGTCGAGTAAGCCATGGCCGGCGTCCTGCAGCTCTACGCCGTTGCTCTTGCCTGCTTCCTCCTCACCGTCGTCGTCTCCGCATCGCCGCCGCAGCCGAAGGTGCTCACCGTCGGCGGCGAGGCGAGGGGGTGGAGGCAGCCGACGCCCGGCGAGGAGACCTACAACCACTGGGCCAGCAGGAACCGCTTCCACGTCTCAGCCCTTCCTTCCGCGTACGTACGCCGGAACTAATGCACTTGAGAGCTCTTCCTTATTTTCTCTCGTGCTCTGCTTCCGCATGCAGACTTCAGGTACGCCAAGAACGACTCGGTGCTGGTGGTCACCCGCGAAGACTACAAGCTCTGCCGCGGCGACAGGCCGGCGCTCCGGCTGGACGGCGGCGAGGAGGCCAGGTTCCGGCTCGAGCGGAGCGGCCTTCTATACTTCATCAGCGGCGCACCGGGACACTGTGACGCCGGGCAGAGGCTCACCGTGCGCGTCATGGCGCAGCACGACACCAGCGGAGCGGGCGACTCGCCGACGGAGGCCCCCGCGCTGTCTCCCGGCTCGACGACGCCGGGGTCTGGGGGAGCGGTGCCGAAGACGCCGCCG
Organism: Poa pratensis; assembly: GCA_947311845.1. Classification (NCBI taxonomy): domain Eukaryota; kingdom Viridiplantae; phylum Streptophyta; class Magnoliopsida; order Poales; family Poaceae; genus Poa; species Poa pratensis. The sequence continues at coordinate 21,285,792 of CAMZMU010000122.1, forward strand.
CGCGGGAAGGCCGGCGACGGGAAGACCAGCGGCGCGGTGTCCGTTCACGTGTCTGTGGGTTGCTACCACGCCGTTGCCGTCGCTCTGGGGGTGGCGGTGCTTCTCTTGGCATGAGATGGTCACTGCAGCCATTTCCATGCACTGTGCATGTGTGTTATTTAGACATTGTTGCTCAGCTAGGGTGTTCTCCTGAATCTGCTGTTCCCTGTGTCATTAGGTTGGTAGGCTAACTCGACTCGATCAGTTTCTTGTTTTAATTAGTCAAGTGTGGTGTAAATTTTTTCAAGTTTACAAATTAGTTCATTTCATTTGCACCTGCTTAATTTCCCACCTCTGCTCTTAAGGTTCATTTCGAAAGAACTGGATTATTTTCGCTGTTCCGTTTCCATGGGCCGGTTACGAACTAATGGAAATCCGTCTTCGTTGTGCGGTTACTGTACTTCTGTTCCCCGCCTCCACACACGGTTCTCCTTCCCCACCGTCTCTGTTCGCCGCCTCGACGGCCTCGTTTCCCGCCGCATCACCAATGGCCTCGCGGCTCCGGCTCGGCGTCCCGAACCCAGGCCCAGGTTCTGGTGATGCGAACGGGGAAGAGGGAGGTGAAGCTAGGAGGCCGGAGCCAAAGCGGGGGGTGGTGACGGACCTGTTGTTCAAACACTGCCTCTCTCTCTGAACCTGAATAAGTCTGAAACGCTGTCGTTGTTTACTGTAGCCCATCAGGCTGTTTTCGGCAACGGCTGGAATTAGTTCAGTTAGGCGTTTCAGTTAGTTTTCTGTTAGCTATTTTGTAGCAAGGACGCGGTCTGTGCGTGCCTTAGTGGTAGGATCGATCTAGCGCATGAATAGGTCGTGGGATGGCACGATCCAGTAGAGGCTAGTGGGCTACGATCGCTGACTGAATAAATAGAAGGGAAAACAGAAAAGCAGTAGCTGTTGAACACTGCAACACATCGAGTCTCTTTCCTTTCCAGTTCTACCACGAAACGTACGAGAGAGAGAGAGATCGAAACAACATTTGGTATCAGAGCCACGTTGGTTCATGTCGGACATGAGCGAATCCCCACCGGCGAAGTCCAGAACTCCATCGGCATCGGCATCGGCGAAGAACGGTGAGCGTCGCGGACGCAGCCTGTCACGGCGTGGCAGGGGCGGCGGCGAGACACGCGAGATCGTCGTACGTGAGGTGGTTCGGGAAGGTGGCGGCGGCGGTCGATGCACCTGCCCATGTTGACGAGGACGAACTACACGGAGTGGGCCATCCTCATGCGCGTCCAGCTCCAGGGGGCGTGCCTGTGGGAGGCAATCGACCCCGGCGTGCCTCTCGGGGATGAACGGCAGGAGCGGCTGGCGCTGGGCGCCATCCTCCGCGCTGTCCCGCCGGAGATGATACCGGTGCTCGCCGCCAAGGACAACGCACGGGAGGCCTGGAACGCGATCAAGCTGATGCGCGTCGGCGTCGACCGTGTGCGCGAGGCGCGCCGTCAGAAGCTGCGCCGGGACTTCGAGAATCTGGCGTTCAAGGACAATGAGGCGATCGAGGATTTCTCCTTGCGCCTCGCCGGGATCATCACCGAGCTGCAATCCTTGGGCGACACGGTGACGGAGCTCGCCGGAGTCCAGAAGTTCCTTCGCGTCGTGCCACCACGGTACGCGCAGATGGCGTGCTCGATCGAAACTCTGCTTGATCTGAGCACGCTGTCCATCGAAGAGTTGAGTGGACGTCTGTCTGCATCAGACGGACGCGGCGGCGAAGCGGTGGCGGAGTCCGGCGGCAAACTGCTGCTGACAGAGGAAGAGTGGGCGGCTCGGCAGCGCCAACGTCCACAGGGCTCATCGTCAGCAGGCGGCGGTGACAAGAACGGCAAGGGCAAGGCACCGGCCGGCGACAAGCCGGCGAACGCTGGCAAGGGAGACCGCAAGCCCGGCAATTGCCATTACTGCGGCAAGCCCGGACACTGGGCAAAGGAGTGCCGCAAGGCGATCCGTGATCGCGAGAAACGCGGGGAGGTGGCGAACCTCGCCCGTGTCGAGGAGAAGGCCGACGAAGAAGACGATCGTCCAGGCCTGTACATGGCGCAGATCTGCACGCTGACGCCGTCCGACGCCACCGGGGACACGCTGGAGGTGAACCTGAACGAAGAAAAGGTAATTCCCGTACCCTCGCCTGACGGTGTGTGGTACTTGGATTCAGGTGCTAGCAGCCACATGACAGGCTGCCGCGGCATGTTCTCCACGATCGACGAGACGGTGCGTGGCACTGTCCGCTTCGGGGACGGCTCCGTTGTCAAGATCGAGGGACGCGGCACAGTCATGTTCGAGTGCCTCACCGGCGACCAGCGCGTCCTTGGGGACGTGTACTACATCCCCAGCCTGAAGAGCAACATCATATCGCTCGGGCAACTCGACGAGAACGGGTGCAAGATCACGATCGAGGACGGCATCATGCGCATCCTCGACAGGGTGCGCAAGATCATGGCGCGGGTGCACAGGACCGGCAACAGGCTGTACACGGTCCGTCTGAAGATCGCGTCCCCGGTGAACCTCCTTGCACAGAAGGACGACGATGCTTGGCTGTGCATCTACACTTCAGAGCTCTCAGCAAGCTAGCAAGCAAGGAGCTGGTACGAGGGATGCCGGCAATCAAGCACGTGGAGGACTTCTGCGACGGGTGCGCGATCGGCAAGCAGCATCGCATGCCGTTCCCGCGCGCCACTGCGTTCCGTGCAGAACGCGCTCTGGAGCTGGTGCACACTGATCTGTGTGGCCCAGTCACGCCGCCCACCGCTGGCGGTAAGAAGTACTTTCTACTGATCGTCTGTGGCGCCCCGACCCGACTGCTATACAGTGATGCTGTGTGTCACCGGTTAAGCGATACAACCGGAGGTTACGGGTTTACCAATCCCCGGCCAAAACCTTTGGCAGGCGTTGCTGGGTACACCTCACTCCAGACAACGCAACACCCCGATTGATGCCTTAACACAGGCACAACTATCAAAGCATAATAGTAAGATCAAGACTTGTGGAACAACTGGCACATCACAGACTCTACGACACAAATCATATAGTTCAACTCTTATAATAGAGAAAGATAGCAAAAGACAACCAGAGGTCACATACCCAACATTACATCAAGCGGAAGCGAATTAAGTTGTCTAACAACAAGATCCAAAATAGGGCCTAAGAGGCCTACAGATAAACATCACAGCGCCAGCTATTCCGAGATGTCCCAAGCTGCCACCTGGGAACCCCAGACTACTCGTCGACGTCCACAAAGAACCCACCTTCGAGGTCGGTGAAGTCCTCCTCTGAAACAAAAGCAAAGACGTTGAGTTCGACGAACTCGCAAGATTAAGAGCTAATATATGCTCCATGATTAGCTTTCAAGGTTTTAGGCTGTTTTGCATAAAGCTGATTTTATTTATGAAAACATAACTCAAAGGCATCGACTAATCAGAATATTTTAAAAGAGGGGTAAGAAGTAACTCTTGTCTTTGATCACTTACTCACCATCACCATCATCACCAATTACACCTGTCCATCAAGGCACCTCCCCGAATCACCCTCGAGGAAGTCAACCTTACATTCGTGGAATTGGTACCTCTAGTACCCAAGTTTTAATCATTCCGTTTAAGTTATTCTATGATCATCGTCCATTCCCAAGTCGTCCATAACCGCGGACACGGCTTTTCGAAAAGATTTAACCCTGCAGGGGTGTACAAATGTTTGCCACGCGTACCGTCCGGCCCATTACCTAGCTTTTAGCTCTCTTCCTTGGAGAACCGGCTGGGTGGGAGCGGTGTCGACTTCTCCCCGTTAAGGACTTTCCAGGATCATCAGTGCCGGTAGGACAGGTTTGGTGTCTCCTCCAACCCCCTGTCCCGCGGACACTTATTTTCCTAACACAACCATCCTCATCACAGTTCATCCCACCATCACGCACGCGCAAATGGAAAATCGAACTAGAGGACCCTGGCTAGCCCCGCTCAAGTTATTTAGTCTATGAGGGTTCCTGCACTGCGAATGCATAGGCCTCACGCATGGTTGCACGCTCAGTCTTGGTTCAGGATGTACAGAACTCGCACCTAGGCGGCGGGAACGAGACAACCCACCACATCCCATGTGGCCTCTCATCCCCACCTTTAAGCATTTTATTATCCATCACCACATTTCTCCACCATCATCATCGCGGTCACAAGTCATCACCTGTTTCCAGCAGGTACCACCATAGTACCACTAGGCATTCAACTAAGCATGGCTAAGCATATCCATAGCAAGTATAATTATCTCGGGCCAACACTTCAAACCTGTGGTTAATAGGAAGGATACAGGCAATGTCAACAGGAGTATAATGCAACTAGTAGGATACTCTAATCCAGGCAGAAGACGTTTAGAACCGCATGCAATATTATAGTGGAGAAAATAATTGCGGAAATTAGGGTAAGATATGCTCAGAGGGGGGATTACGCTTGCCTTGTTCAGGGTACTGGTAGTACGGATCCTCGGGGTATTGTGGAGTAACCCCGTCTGCTTGATCTAACGAAGCACACAACGGAAAAACAAAATCAATCACCACACATGTGTACCATGCAATGCACAATCACATGATGACATGACAAGTTTATGCAAAGATAGCATCATTTAGTTTATTTAGCAACATTAAATGGAGGGCCAAATAATTAGTGCAATTATTTGGAAGCAACCCCCATATTTAACTTAATGACCACATTGTTCATACATTTATTACATTACTAAGAAGTGGCTCAAATATGCATGAACATGGCATGAAAGGATAGGGTTTGTTCCTCTGATCGATTTGGTACCTCATTTGTAATTTTCTGAGTTCCGATGAACAAATAGTGAATTAAATAATTATTCGAATTTAATTCTTTTAACCAATTTATGAATAACCTCAATAAATATTTGTGATCAAATATGCATGATGATGATGATTCTGGGTGATTCATATTTTTCTGAACATTTTGATATAAGAAACACAATTTTCTGAAGTCCGGATAAAAAGTTATCACTTTTAGAATTTTCCTCTTTTTAATTGTTTACTTTTAAATATTTTAATTCCAACGATAATTAAATTAGTTACTCGACTCGAAGAAGGAGATGGACATGTTGGAATCATCGTAGCTCGATAACCCTACTCGCGAGAGGGGGAGCGGGGGTTATACACTACGAGGGAGAAATAGAGAAACAACCAGGAAAAAAAAAGACAGAGTAGCCGGCCTCCAGGCCGGTTGGGCCGGTTGGCAGGCCGGGCAGGCGCCAGAGGGCTCCGGCCTCTCGGCCGGTTTGGGCCGGCCCAGCAGCCGGGTAGTGGCCCGTGAGCAACGGCCTCGAGGCCGGCTTAACCGGTCTCTCGACCGGCCTCGCGAGAAAGAGGAGCAGCGTGAAGAGCATGGTGGCGCACGGGCACGGCGGCGAGGTCCACGGCGTGGAGCGCGAGCTAGTGCGAGAGGGGAGAAGAGGAGGTGTCCAGGAGGACGGAGTGCTCACCCCGAGCTTGTTGGTGACGACGGCGTGGGCGGAGGAGGTTCGCAGCGGCGGCAAAAATGCTCACGGCGGAGCTCGGCCGTGGAGAAGAGGTCCGAGGCAGCGGCGTTGATTCCGGCCGTTCCGGACCAATCGCCTGGGTAGGAAGACGGGGAGGACCACGGCGGAGCCAATGGTAGGCTCGGCTTCGCCCGAGGAGTACCGTAGTGACGGCGGCACGCGGCGGCGTCGGCGGGCTCGTGCGGCCATGGTGGGAGCAAGGAGGCTAGTGCTAGGGGAAAAGGGATAACCGGGATGGAAAGAGGGAGCAGGTGGGCGAGCAGTGGCCCTCGTGCGCTCTTCTTCTGGAGGTGGAGGCAGCGAAGGAGGGCCCGGCGCGGCGTGGACCTGGTGCGGCGCGAGCGATGCTGCGTGGTCGCTACAGCGACGAGGAAGAAGAAACAGATTTTCACAACAAGCCCCCTGGAAAACTGGCTGCCATCACAGATTGGTCCTTCCCCCTTTTTCTTTTGAAAACCTTTTAAAACAGCAGGTTTAAATCATTTAAACGAGGTACTTAAACATTTTTATAAAATATGGCAAAATTTGGGTAGGCTCCTTATATGGATATAAAGCTTCCCCAATTTTTCTAGAATATTTGGAAACCATTTGGTAGGGAAATAAAATAGAAATTGCTTGTAGGCAATTTTGAGTTCCTCTCCAAATATTTTATTTTACAACTCAAAATAGTTTGTCGAAGCCATCTTTGGAACTTTCTCGACAATTATAGGATGTCAAGATATTTTGTTTTGCAAGTATGAGTGCCCTCAAAGATTTGTGAAAAAGGTTGGAACAAGCTTGGCATTTTGGTTTTCAATATTGCCCAAAACCATTAGTGGGTTGTTTAGCAAATTTCAAATGGATGCCATGATGCAATGCACACAAAAGTGGAAAATTTATTCGGGCTTTTAGGTTCTCGAATTCCGGGCTGTTACAACTCTACCCTCCTTACAGGAATCTCGTCCCGAGATTCTAAGAGTAGGAAAGAGGGAGAAGGTCACGACGGTCTTCCAAAGATCTTCTCGCTTCAGGAGGCTTCCTTCTTGAAGAGGTTGATCACGCCATCATGAAGATCTTCATCGGCAACACTTCGATGTCACCGCTCCACTACGATACTGGAAAGAAGAAACAACCCTGGAAGAATGGGTCTTTGGGAAGATACAACGACCGAGTACCTCCTAGTAGAACTTAGGATTAGGCTTCAAACATCCGTGATGTGAGGACTAGGAGACACATGGAAGCAATAGGAGAGTGATAAGAGGTTTCCCGAAGGTAGACAACGATTTCTCAAAGGATTCAGAAAATGAACTTTGCACAAGGCCTTAAATTTCTGAGGAAGAGCGTTGAAACAAGGATCCAACAGATGAGGAGGTAACTTAACCGATACGGCTTGAGTAGAACTTTCCTCACGGAGGATCATTGCAAACCACGGGAGAAAGATCGGGAAGATGGCCAAGAGAATTGTAGAAACTCCGGAAACGATAGCATCGGGAAAAACTCCTTGATATTCTAGACATCGGAGTCGAGATTCTTGAGGATCACCAACCTTCGTTTCTGATTGCGAGTCAGATCTGGTTAGGTGTAGAGATACTTCAAACTTGACAGGTGTAGGAATAGGCAGCTTTTGCAAAGGATAACAACGGATGATCGCTGCTAGAACGCGAAGAGCTAGACTAGAATGTCTAACTCCCAGGGAGGAACGAGATTGCAGAACCCACGTATGAGCAGCTTGTCAGAAGACATCTGCACCTACCTGAATTACTTGCAATGAGACACAGATGAGCCATTCTTGGGAAACATCAAAGAATGAAGAAGAATTTCTTGTAATCCTTCTCCTTCTTGAACAGTTCCACTAGTGGCTTGGAGGCATAGATGAAATTTTTCTCAAGGAAGGGAGGTGACAATGTACCATACCAAGGATAGTGGCACACACAGGAGTGATTTGGGATGATTCCGAGGATACAAATCAATTACTCAGATCCACGGCGACATCTTCTGGCAATCGCACGTGAACCAAAGAAAATCGTTTCTAACCTCGAGAACACACGCCTTGGGGCGACACAAGTTAGTGCTAACAAGTTTACAATGTCACGCCCGCTATTTCATATAAATCTCCGCAAACATGGACGAAAATAAGAGGTAGTTGATTGTCTCAACAACCAACTTATCTCGTTACTCCAAGATGGTCGACTATATGTCACATGAACTGCATAGACATTGCTCATATTAACACATTCCCGTAGGTCGGTCGGAGTTTGATTTGACGATAGCTCGATTCAAACCAAAAGATTTGGAAGGTAGCATATCCAAAGAAGAGATACCACCTAGTTTCAATATGAACATACTAGACATCCCCTTGAGAATGAACTATATCAGATAGAGCTTTTGTTCTTTCAACTCTCCAAGTTGTTTAAGCTCAACCGAATAATTCAGGACATCCAGCACGATTTTCTTGGAGAAAGGAGTTGTCCAGAGAACCAGCTTACTCATAAGCTCAACCTTTCTTGGAGAAAAGAGTTGTCCGTGATGTTGAGCTTGGACAGGCGACAACCTGGCGATACTTCTGGAAGGAACAACAGGATATCACGATCCATCTACAGGATATCACGACATGGCGGTGGATCTTGAGTTCGAGAGAGGATCATGCCGTTCAGGGCACAAGGAGATGGTTTTGGGAGCTTCGGCCTGAACCTAGCTCTTTGACCGAAGGAGTGCATCAAAGCCAACGGACTTGGTAGCACTGTCAAACTCAGCTTATTGATCGGCTAACCAATCATGCTAGGGAGGATAAAGAAGGTCCTAGATTTCAGCGCAGTAAGAACTGCGGGGAATATCCGACAGCCACATCATTGTTACTCGGAGAACGGAGAGTAACGAGGTGTAAGAGCAGCACTTCATCAAGAAGACCATGATACATAGCAAGATTACACACCCCCTTATACCAAGATATCGTGCTACTCCAAGATGGAACAGAAACAGAGATTAACAAACCTCTTATTCTGTGGACTACAAAACTTTGACCTAGCCCGAGAAATGGACAAGGTACTGGAGTTTGTTTCCCTAACAAAACAAAGTGGAAGATCTTGACGGATCAAGAGAGTGACTTGCATCGGAAAACACCAATGCACGATAGAAACATGACGGTCACACGAAAGACAAGGATCGGAAAGAAGATCAGAGTAGGAAACATGCTCAGGAAAATCCTAAGATGTTTGAGTTGCACCGGTTATTACTCAATTGTGATAACCATGCCCAAAAAGGAGAGAGGCAGCAGAGTCACGACATAGCTGAAAAACTTGCTAGAAGGAGTTGTCGTAAACCAGATGGTTCCAAGACAGAACTTAGAACAAGGCTAAGGAAGAGCTGAAGTTACATAACCAGCTGAGGTGTGGTAGATCCATATTCGACCATTACCACACGGACCACGGAAAAGACTTGGGTTGAAGATCAGCATCATGTGCTACTAGCGAGAGTTAAGAAATCACAACTTAACACACTCTAGTTGGCACAATCCGGGACCTTATGTTCAAGTCCTTGGGTTAGAACCCAAAAGAAAGGATTAAGAGATTAAACTTGATAGGAATACAAGGGTCCGTAACAACTGAGTTGATAAGAATCTTCGTCGTATTCCAGATGGATTCTCGGCACATGAAGCTTCGGATTGTAGCGCGGCGGGAGCAACTGGGCACATAACACTAAAGGTAGAACCAACCCCGCGATTCCTAATCATTTTGAATCAAGAGGTGAGAAGTAAAAAAAAAAACTTTAACTCAAATCGAGGTAAGATTGCTCCGAGATTAGAGGGTAACCAGATAAGGAGTAAAAAGAAGCTTAAGATGGTTTTCACAACTCATTTTTAGGTTCAAAATATTTTCACAAACACTAGACTCAACATCGACCAGTAGAAGGGTTTCCTACAGGCAGTACTGCTCTGATACCAACTTGTGGCGCCCCGACCCGACTGCTATACAGTGATGCTGTGTGTCACCGGTTAAGCGATACAACCGGAGGTTACGGGTTTACCAATCCCCGGCCAAAACCTTTGGCAGGCGTTGCTGGGTACACCTCACTCCAGACAACGCAACACCCCGATTGATGCCTTAACACAGGCACAACTATCAAAGCATAATAGTAAGATCAAGACTTGTGGAACAACTGGCACATCACAGACTCTACGACACAAATCATATAGTTCAACTCTTATAATAGAGAAAGATAGCAAAAGACAACCAGAGGTCACATACCCAACATTACATCAAGCGGAAGCGAATTAAGTTGTCTAACAACAAGATCCAAAATAGGGCCTAAGAGGCCTACAGATAAACATCACAGCGCCAGCTATTCCGAGATGTCCCAAGCTGCCACCTGGGAACCCCAGACTACTCGTCGACGTCCACAAAGAACCCACCTTCGAGGTCGGTGAAGTCCTCCTCTGAAACAAAAGCAAAGACGTTGAGTTCGACGAACTCGCAAGATTAAGAGCTAATATATGCTCCATGATTAGCTTTCAAGGTTTTAGGCTGTTTTGCATAAAGCTGATTTTATTTATGAAAACATAACTCAAAGGCATCGACTAATCAGAATATTTTAAAAGAGGGGTAAGAAGTAACTCTTGTCTTTGATCACTTACTCACCATCACCATCATCACCAATTACACCTGTCCATCAAGGCACCTCCCCGAATCACCCTCGAGGAAGTCAACCTTACATTCGTGGAATTGGTACCTCTAGTACCCAAGTTTTAATCATTCCGTTTAAGTTATTCTATGATCATCGTCCATTCCCAAGTCGTCCATAACCGCGGACACGGCTTTTCGAAAAGATTTAACCCTGCAGGGGTGTACAAATGTTTGCCACGCGTACCGTCCGGCCCATTACCTAGCTTTTAGCTCTCTTCCTTGGAGAACCGGCTGGGTGGGAGCGGTGTCGACTTCTCCCCCGTTAAGGACTTTCCAGGATCATCAGTGCCGGTAGGACAGGTTTGGTGTCTCCTCCAACCCCCTGTCCCGCGGACACTTATTTTCCTAACACAACCATCCTCATCACAGTTCATCCCACCATCACGCACGCGCAAATGGAAAATCGAACTAGAGGACCCTGGCTAGCCCCGCTCAAGTTATTTAGTCTATGAGGGTTCCTGCACTGCGAATGCATAGGCCTCACGCATGGTTGCACGCTCAGTCTTGGTTCAGGATGTACAGAACTCGCACCTAGGCGGCGGAACGAGACAACCCACCACATCCCATGTGGCCTCTCATCCCCACCTTTAAGCATTTTATTATCCATCACCACATTTCTCCACCATCATCATCGCGGTCACAAGTCATCACCTGTTTCCAGCAGGTACCACCATAGTACCACTAGGCATTCAACTAAGCATGGCTAAGCATATCCATAGCAAGTATAATTATCTCGGGCCAACACTTCAAACCTGTGGTTAATAGGAAGGATACAGGCAATGTCAACAGGAGTATAATGCAACTAGTAGGATACTCTAATCCAGGCAGAAGACGTTTAGAACCGCATGCAATATTATAGTGGAGAAAATAATTGCGGAAATTAGGGTAAGATATGCTCAGAGGGGGGATTACGCTTGCCTTGTTCAGGGTACTGGTAGTACGGATCCTCGGGGTATTGTGGAGTAACCCCGTCTGCTTGATCTAACGAAGCACACAACGGAAAAACAAAATCAATCACCACACATGTGTACCATGCAATGCACAATCACATGATGACATGACAAGTTTATGCAAAGATAGCATCATTTAGTTTATTTAGCAACATTAAATGGAGGGCCAAATAATTAGTGCAATTATTTGGAAGCAACCCCCATATTTAACTTAATGACCACATTGTTCATACATTTATTACATTACTAAGAAGTGGCTCAAATATGCATGAACATGGCATGAAAGGATAGGGTTTGTTCCTCTGATCGATTTGGTACCTCATTTGTAATTTTCTGAGTTCCGATGAACAAATAGTGAATTAAATAATTATTCGAATTTAATTCTTTTAACCAATTTATGAATAACCTCAATAAATATTTGTGATCAAATATGCATGATGATGATGATTCTGGGTGATTCATATTTTTCTGAACATTTTGATATAAGAAACACAATTTTCTGAAGTCCGGATAAAAAGTTATCACTTTTAGAATTTTCCTCTTTTTAATTGTTTACTTTTAAATATTTTAATTCCAACGATAATTAAATTAGTTACTCGACTCGAAGAAGGAGATGGACATGTTGGAATCATCGTAGCTCGATAACCCTACTCGCGAGAGGGGGAGCGGGGGTTATACACTACGAGGGAGAAATAGAGAAACAACCAGGAAAAAAAAAGACAGAGTAGCCGGCCTCCAGGCCGGTTGGGCCGGTTGGCAGGCCGGGCAGGCGCCAGAGGGCTCCGGCCTCTCGGCCGGTTTGGGCCGGCCCAGCAGCCGGGTAGTGGCCCGTGAGCAACGGCCTCGAGGCCGGCTTAACCGGTCTCTCGACCGGCCTCGCGAGAAAGAGGAGCAGCGTGAAGAGCATGGTGGCGCACGGGCACGGCGGCGAGGTCCACGGCGTGGAGCGCGAGCTAGTGCGAGAGGGGAGAAGAGGAGGTGTCCAGGAGGACGGAGTGCTCACCCCGAGCTTGTTGGTGACGACGGCGTGGGCGGAGGAGGTTCGCAGCGGCGGCAAAAATGCTCACGGCGGAGCTCGGCCGTGGAGAAGAGGTCCGAGGCAGCGGCGTTGATTCCGGCCGTTCCGGACCAATCGCCTGGGTAGGAAGACGGGGAGGACCACGGCGGAGCCAATGGTAGGCTCGGCTTCGCCCGAGGAGTACCGTAGTGACGGCGGCACGCGGCGGCGTCGGCGGGCTCGTGCGGCCATGGTGGGAGCAAGGAGGCTAGTGCTAGGGGAAAAGGGATAACCGGGATGGAAAGAGGGAGCAGGTGGGCGAGCAGTGGCCCTCGTGCGCTCTTCTTCTGGAGGTGGAGGCAGCGAAGGAGGGCCCGGCGCGGCGTGGACCTGGTGCGGCGCGAGCGATGCTGCGTGGTCGCTACAGCGACGAGGAAGAAGAAACAGATTTTCACAACAAGCCCCCTGGAAAACTGGCTGCCATCACAGATTGGTCCTTCCCCCTTTTTCTTTTGAAAACCTTTTAAAACAGCAGGTTTAAATCATTTAAACGAGGTACTTAAACATTTTTATAAAATATGGCAAAATTTGGGTAGGCTCCTTATATGGATATAAAGCTTCCCCAATTTTTCTAGAATATTTGGAAACCATTTGGTAGGGAAATAAAATAGAAATTGCTTGTAGGCAATTTTGAGTTCCTCTCCAAATATTTTATTTTACAACTCAAAATAGTTTGTCGAAGCCATCTTTGGAACTTTCTCGACAATTATAGGATGTCAAGATATTTTGTTTTGCAAGTATGAGTGCCCTCAAAGATTTGTGAAAAAGGTTGGAACAAGCTTGGCATTTTGGTTTTCAATATTGCCCAAAACCATTAGTGGGTTGTTTAGCAAATTTCAAATGGATGCCATGATGCAATGCACACAAAAGTGGAAAATTTATTCGGGCTTTTAGGTTCTCGAATTCCGGGCTGTTACATCGTCGATGACTACTCGAGGTATATGTGGCTTGAGTTGATCAGGTCGAAGGACGAGGCGTTGCGCTTCTTCAAGAAGGTCAAGGCATTGGCCGAGAACGAGCAGAACTGCAAGCTGCTCGCGTTCAGGTCGGACCGAGGTGGTGAGTTCAACTCTGCAGAGTTCGGCGAGTTCTGCGAGGTGAACGGCGTCAAGCACTACACTACCGCGCCATACACACCGCAGCAAAATGGCGTGGTCGAGCGCCGCAACCAGACGGTGGTCGAGATGGCACGCTGCCTTCTCAAGGCCATGGCCGTGCCGGGTCCGTACTGGGGGGAGGCGGTGAAGACTGCCGTATACCTGCTGAACAGAGCGCCGTCGCGGAGCCTCAACGGCGTGACGCCGTACGAGGCGTGGCATGGCAAGAAGCCAAGCGTGCATCATCTCCGCACCTTCGGCTGCGTCGCCCATGTCAAGAAGCTGGGTCCAGGGCTACACAAGCTCGCAGATCGCTCCGTGCCGGGCATCTTCGTGGGCTATGAAGAAGGAGCGAAAGCGTACAGGGTCTATGATCCCGTGGCCAGGCGTCTGTACACGACGCGTGACGTCGTCTTCGAGGAGCGCCGTGCATGGAACTGGACAGCACGGGTCACCGGAGAAGGAGACACGGCGCCACCGAGCTTCACTGTGGTGTACACCACGAGTGAGGACGCTGCAAAGGAGGACGAGGGCGGAGAAGGTCGCGGCGAGGCGAGTCCCTGCCCGCGCTCACCGTCACCAGCCGCGACACCAGCGGCAACACCTGCGACACCAGCTCCGACAGACGAAGCTGAAGAGGAGGTTGCTGAATCTCCACCTGCAGTACAGCCTCGACGTCCAGATGTGCAGCCCACGCATCGGATGGCGACGCGGGCACAGCACGGCATCTTTCGCCCGAACCCACGGTATGCACACTTCGCCATTGCTGAAGTTGATGGTGGCGAGTGCCTGCATCACATCACTGCAGAGGAACCATCCAGCATTGAGGAAGCACTGTCAGTACCTGCCTGGAAGGCTGCGATGGAGGCGGAGCTCAAGTCCATCCGCGACAACGACACATGGTCACCGTCGGCGCTCCCACATGGACATCGTGCAATTGGCATGAAATGGGTGTTCAAGGTGAAGAAAGATCCTTCAGGAAACGTAATCAAGCACAAGGCCAGGCTGGTGGCGAAGGGATATGCACAGAAACAGGGCATTGACTTCGATGAGGTATTTGCACCTGTCGCTCGCATGGAAACAGTGCGTCTGTTGCTCGCTCTCGCCGCGCACAGGAAGTGGGAGGTTCACCACATGGACGTGAAATCTGCATTCCTGAATGGTGACCTGACAGAGGAGGTGTATGTACAACAACCCCCGGGTTTGCAGTGGACAAGGACGCGACTAAAGTTCTGAAGCTGCGAAAGGCTCTGTATGGACTTCGTCAGGCGCCGCGCGCGTGGAACGCCAAGCTGGATGCCACGCTCGCTGCACTCGGCTTCACCCGGTGCCCGCAGGAGCATGGAGTGTACCGTCGAGGTGATTCGAGCTCATTTCTCCTGATTGGTGTGTATGTGGACGATCTAGTGATCACAGGCACAAGCACAGTGGAGATCGCCAAGTTCAAACTGCAGATGAAGCAGGAATTCGAGATGAGTGATTTGGGCCTCCTCAGTTATTATCTCGGGATCGAGGTACAGCAGCGCGATGGAGAGATCACACTGTGCCAAGCTGCATATGCTGCGAAGATAGTGGAACGGGCAGGTCTGGAGGACTGCAACTCGTGCCACACACCAATGGAACATCGTCTGCAACTTCAGAAGCTCGGGGAGATGCAGCAGTTGAAGATGCCACGGCCTACAGAAGCTTGGTGGGCAGCCTTCGATATCTGGTCAACACACGGCCAGACATTGCTCATGCTGTTGGTGTTGTGAGCAGACACATGGAGGCACCAGGGAAAGCTCATTGGGCAGCAGTGAAGCAGATAGTCAGATACATCAGTGGGACATTGGACTATGGAGTTAAGTACAATTCTGAAGACTCAGGTGCTCTGCGTGGTTTCAGTGACAGTGATCATGCAGGAGACATCAATGATAGGAGAAGCACATCCGGCATTGTGTTCTTCATTGGCAACAGTCCAGTGTCGTGGTCATCACAGAAGCAAGGAGTGGTGGCAGTCTCATCGTGCGAGGCAGAGTATGTTGCAGCAGCAGCTGCGGCATGTCAGGGAGTCTGGCTGAACAGGCTCATTGGTGAGCTCGAAGCAAAGGAGCAGCCAAAGTTCTTGCTGTTGGTGGACAACAAGTCCGCAATAGCACTGTGCAAGAATCCAGTTCATCATGGACGCAGCAAACATATTGACACCAAATTCCACTACACTCGTGAGAGGATTGAAGAAGGGGAGATGGATGTCGATCATGTTCGCACCGGAGAACAGCTCGCCGACATTCTGACAAAAGCTCTTGGACGAACCAAGTTCGTGGAGTTGAGGCAGAAGATTGGCGTGCAGAAGATCATCAAGGTGCAGGTTTGAGGGGAGAAATGTTGTTCAAACACTGCCTCTCTCTCTGAACCTGAATAAGTCTGAAACGCTGTCGTTGTTTACTGTAGCCCATCAGGCTGTTTTCGGCAACGGCTGGAATTAGTTCAGTTAGGCGTTTCAGTTAGTTTTCTGTTAGCTATTTTGTAGCAAGGACGCGGTCTGTGCGTGCCTTAGTGGTAGGATCGATCTAGCGCATGAATAGGTCGTGGGATGGCACGATCCAGTAGAGGCTAGTGGGCTACGATCGCTGACTGAATAAATAGAAGGGAAAACAGAAAAGCAGTAGCTGTTGAACACTGCAACACATCGAGTCTCTTTCCTTTCCAGTTCTACCACGAAACGTACGAGAGAGAGAGAGATCGAAACAACAGGACCTGGGCGACGGGAGCGAGGTGGAGCACATCCCGCGGTTCATGGCGCGTGAGGCGGCGTGGGAGATGTTCGAGGAGCTCGACAAGCGCATCTCGTGGACGCGACCCACCATCCGCGTCTTCGGCCGCTCCTCCGTCCAGGTTGACGCCCCCACCCGCATTACCCATTTCTTGCGCCTCGTTCAGGTTCTTCAGTTGCAGACTTGCAGTTCAGGCCCCTTGCGTTCGACATTGGTCTCTAATCCAGAATTGGTAGCTCTACCGTGATTTTCTAACGGAAAATAATCAACTGGATGTTGCTACTGCGAGCTGGATCATCAGTGTAGATCTGCATTGGTCCATGCTTTGGGCAGTGAATATGTGAATGTACATCGGCACCGAAACTGAGGTGAGACTGTTGCCAAGCAGTTTTTGATTGCGAGCTGTGGCTTGGTGATTCAATATCATCTTAGAGAAACGGGAACACTGCTTCCACCTAAAAAAATTGTGGTTCCTGTAAACTTGACTGACAGTTGCATAATCAAAGGTTAGAGAGTTTTAATAGCTCAACAGATTCTGCGGGTTGCGCAATGTCAGTTAACTATTTATGAGTTTTCGTGCACCCTTTAGAAAGCTTCATGCGTGTTCCTCTAGCACCAAAAACACTACTAGTTGCCTAGCCCCATTGATTCTATAATGCCATTACCTCTCAATGACAAGATCACATTGGTAGTATAACCGTTGTGAAGTTTCTAATAACTGAAAATGTGTCATATTCCTACCGTTCCGCAGCCCAGGGATACGTGCTATGTGGCGGATGAAGGGCTAACAGTTCTCAAGTACAGCGGTCACCAGCCTCGTGCACATTCTTGGGATGAATTCCCCGTGCTCAAGGATATCTTGAAACAGGTAAGAGCTATACCAATGTGACCGCTAGAGTTGCTACATGTAATCAATAATTCTCAGTGGTAACAAGTGGAAAATATTTTCATTAGCCATTCAGCCTCTATAGAGGTACGCTGACTAATGCATGTTGGTTAGGTCCACGAAGCCCTCCCGGGGAGCTATTTTAACAGCCTGCTCCTGAACAGATACAAGGCCGGTTCGGACTACGTCTCATGGCATGCCGATGATGAGCCGCTGTACGGACCTACTCCGGAGATAGCATCCGTCACATTCGGATGCGAGCGCGAGTTCTTGCTGAGAAAGAAGCCTACTAAATCACAAGGTATTCGACGCATCCCCCAAAATGAAATTCTAAGCTTGTAGCCCTGACTAAAACTGAAGCATCTTAATCATTTAGCAGCTTCTGCTGGACCTGGAGAAGCAGCGGATCGGAAGCGGCGCAAGGTCGACGTCCCTCAGCAGCATTCATTCCTTCTGAAGCACGGCTCGCTGCTGGTGATGAGAGGCTACACCCAGCGGGACTGGCACCACTCGGTGCCCAAGCGTGCCAAGGCAACCTCGACAAGGATCAACCTTACTTTCCGGCGCGTGCTATCATAGAAATAAACTTGCCGGTTTGCTTGGTCTCCTCAAGTTGAGTGTTCATGTAAATGCTGGCTGGTTTGCTGCTCTGTGTTGGGGGATCAAGAAAATATTGAATAGATCCTATTTCCTCAAGTTTGGTTTTGTTATTTTTTCATCATTGGAACCCGGTAGCATTGCTCCTTTGATCTGAAATGATGTGGCAGCTGATGATTAGGGACAAGATAGCAGGTTGACACATGGAAATTGACTGCCAGCCGATTGACAGCCAAAGGTTGTTGGCCAAATTTTGGAACGAAAACAAACTGGCTGTCAGCCAATTGCTAGCCAAATATTGGCTTACCAGAACATTGGCAATCGGAGCCTCAAACCAAAGCTGATCATAAGTCCAATATGACGAGAGACAGACCTGGCGCCGCGTACTTAAGGGAAAGCATAAAAGGAACAAGATTTTTTTTTGTGTCGAACGCACAACTTCTACTACTATTGTGCAAAATGAGACCGCCGGATTATACCCTTATACTCTTGCACCGTCGATGCTTTTCTTCTTTGATATATCGACGCGGAAAGCTTTTGTGTGTTCGGAAAAAACTAACAGGCTGTGAGTCCATTGGTCATTTGTTTTTTAGTTGTCATGTTGCCAGGTTGGTATGGAGTTCAGTTTGTTATGCTACTCGTACCAGCAAAGCACCAAACTCTCTAACTGAACTTTGCGAGAACTGGAATTTTGTATTCAGAAAGGAGAGATGGGTCATTTCGATTGTAATTGCTGCTCTATGTTGGGGGGTCTGGAAAACATTTAGTAAATCACATTCCTAAAAGATGCGATTGACAGATATTATTGATGGTGTTTTTTTGTATGTCACTGGCTGGGTTCTTGGGTGATGCTTCAGTAAGTCGCTGATTGAGGAGGACCGCGAATGGGGCGCGAAGAAACTGGCTCGTGTGGCAACTTAAGTGTTCAATGTTCACCGCCAACAACAAGGCGTCCTGGATATTCAAAGTTGAGACTTGATTCTGAACTGGAAAATAGTTAATTTGGTTGTAACGTGAATTGTCGAAGCAGCTGTAAGTTTGTTTTTTGACAGCCAGGCATGTTTTGGTCTGAGGTCTAGGATGTTATGGTGACCTAGATGTCTTACTGGCTGTACCCTCTGGTTTTTCGAATCAACGAAAGCAAGGTGAGTTTGTCCTTTTAAATAGAAAATAGGTCAGAGACTCAGGATTGTTGGCATATGCACATTGCCAAAGGTTGGCATATGGAACGACAACAGTTGGCGGCTGTCCAGCCAATTGCTAGCCAAAGTTTCCTTCCAAGAGCGCCAGCTATTGGAATACAAAAACATTGGCAATCAACAATCCGAGCCTCAAGCCAAAGCTGCTCTTAGGTCCTCCGCTATGGTATAGTCAACAGAAAGGAACAGTGGTATTTTTGTGTCAACAAATAGCTACTATTGCGCAAAGTGAGACCGGCGAGGAAGAGACCAGAAGAATTACAATCAGAAGTTCACTTATCCAACCAAACTGAGTGTCTCACAACCCTCACAACCATACATACACACGCTTCAGAGTTTTACGAGGTACCCATCCTGACGACGGCCCGGGTACCTCTTACAAGATCTTATGGATAGTATGTATATATAGCAAAATCAAAGGACCATACTTTTCGCGACCATGTCTTCCGGTGACGCTTCAAGAATGCGTAGGGCTGGGCGTCACGCAGCAAAACCATTTCTTCTGCACATGGACGGTCAGATTAATGACAGGATGATAAGAGAATATGAACATCTGATGTATTTCTATTAGGTGAAACTCCAAATAAAAGACGTAGTCATGAAGGCACATACTGAGTTAGCCTTGGTGGCGTAGATTCCGCCCTCTCAGTCCTGGGGTCTTTGCTGGGGGATTCGGTATCTTGTCCACCGCCAGCCTTCTTCTCATCTCTGGCTTTGTTGAATATGACTGTGAATCCATCAGCAGAAGCTGGGTCGTTGACGTCCCATTCGCCAAACTTGGGTAGAGGGCGACCAGACTCCTCCTACAAAGGTATCATTATCCATATCAAAGGAAGTAACACGAGAAATTAAATTGAAGCCCTACTGTTAAAATAGCTCACAAGCAATTGCTCTCAAATACCAATTGAACCAGGAAGTATGTTTCTTGTTTTTCCCTAAAATACTCCTGAAGTATGCTCATGGTATATAAAAAAGAAGATATCAAGTGTGACTGCTAACCATCTTATCAGATTGGGGAGAAAAGAGAGGCTTTGTGAAACAGCCATGAAATGTAATTACTCGATCTACCGAGAGAAATAAAAGAAGCTAGACATGAGACGAAAAGCAAACATAATACTGTTATCTTAGCTTCTTTGGTTTGGAACCCTTGGCGTCCTTTTATGAGCAACGTTGCATGAACTTAGTAAAGTACCCAGAAAACAATGTAGAAATAAATGAGAAATCATGAATTTCAGGACGTGAAACAATCAACTTAGGATGACTACAAGCTTTTTCCCCTGAAATGAAGTGCGGCACAAGCATTGGTGAACAATGTCAAACAGTGCCTAAGCAAAAAACAGCACATGGGGATGGAACTACACTGTGGCAATAGCAACCTATTATTGAAGACCAACTCCTGTTTACACTCAGCTAGCACTAGGAAATGGTAGGTATGTTTAACATGGTCCAAAAATACAACTAGAATTTCATTCAGTCATGGACAACTTGAACAGGGCATGACACCAGACATGTATCAACATGCTCCTGGTGCATATCACTTTAGGAAACTGAAGAGGAATAGGGCTCACAGTCCAGATATAACTGATAAGCAGCTACTCCCTCCGTCCTGTAAATATAAGACGTTATTACAACCTGCTAACTCATATAACGGTTCCTTGGTAATAACGACTTATATTACGGGATGGAGGGAGTAGTTGATAGCTGGGAGAATATTTTTGCTATGAATAAAGAGGTAAATTCAGACCCCAGCCCGCTAAGACTTGCATCCTTGGGGCAGAGGGGCCTTTAAGCGCAGTCATATATTCCGTGGTGCAGTCAACACACTGTGCGATCGATCACTCATTGATAAAATTCGGTCCCGGTCTATAAACATCATGTCATGCTAAATTAAAGGTAGCAAGTATTCACAGAGTTCATCACCTAGCAAGCACCACGCTGCTAGCAAAGTTATTCGTGTACTATTTTTTACGCGCAGCCAGCATATGCTTGTGCATAAACAAAGAACCAACTAAGCATGAAACTTGAGCTGCCAGCAGTCTGCTCCTTCCATCCAAGAAGATGTTTGGGTTTTCAAATGTGTGTGATCAGCAAGACCCAGGTGGTGAATCCCTAGATGGAGTACTGGCCAACCCAGGAAACGAAAATGAACCCTCCCCCTTGACAGGTTTAGAACCATCCTAGACGTGCGGAACGAAACAAACTAGGAGCAAGTCCACAGCCATCCTAGTCTCGCCGACGTTTGATCCAAAACAAAAAGGCACAAGCATCCAAACGTGAGCAGAAAACCATGGATTAATTAACAAGGAATCACCAACGGTTTGACCGAGTCTTGGGTGCATGTATTGAGGGAGAAAGAAAAGAGGTGGCTTTGCTTGTTCGTCAACGACTCGATTTGCGGGGAAAGCCCTCTCTACTCCTAGGTCTGCCCGGGAGGATCATCTGAAATGGTGCTCTCTGCCCTGCCCACGCCAGGTTTCCATCTCCCCCCGTATTACCAATCACACACGACTCCCCCAATCAATCAATCAAACAAACGAACGACGCAGGAATAATATTACGATCCAAGCCGACGGATTAAGTTTCAGTACAAGGCGAGCTGGGGCTCGATCTAGGCGCGGAAACACGGCACGAAAAACAGCGGGGGGAGATGAACTTACCGACATGGATCCGCGGAAGAGGATGAAGGGGTTGGGGAAAGTTGGCTCGTCGCTGGCTGGCTGGCTGCGGGTGGGATGAGAAGGGGAAAGGGGAGGGGGATAAGGGCGAGGAGGACTACTGGAGGAGGCGACGGCGAATCAATCGGACGGAAGTGGGAAGGGAGCGGCAGTTGATTGACGGATTTATGCGTCGACCGGAGCGGAGCGGAGCGAGATAAAAAAGAGATCTTTTCTTTCAGCAGCTCGTTTCTCCGGGCGGGCGCATGTGAGCCGCGCGGCGTGCGGGGCCCGCGTGTCGGCGTCCGCCGGAGGGAGGGGTTACCGGTGGTGGTGGTGGTGACGGCGCGGGGACAGAGTGGAAACGCGCGCGCGGGGAGGAGGAGTGCACGTCGTGGTGTGCGTGCTCGGCTCGCTGGCGCTCGGAATCTGGTGGTTACTTTACTTGCAGAAAAATACGAGCCACCCAGCTAAGGCCCAGTTCTTTTGGAGCTTCTCAGAGGCTTCTAGGTGAAAATAAGCCTAAGTTCAAAAAACTAGATTTTAAGCCGCTTAACTGGACAGCCGGCTTCATATTCCTTCACGGTGGGAATAAGCAGGGCTATCCCAACTTCCCGCAACCGCTCGGGGCTTCCCGCAAGTGAAATCGATGCGTTTTTTCCGTTGCCCCTGTTAGACATCGTATTTACGGAAAACTGCCACCGCGAAGCGAAGCGAACCGGCCATCTTCTTCTCTCTCATCCCGCGACCTAACCTTTTCTTTTTCCCTTTCCTCTCTCGAGAGAGAGTGAGATCGGAGCAGAAATTCCTCTGCTGCCCGCCGCCGCCGCCAACCGCCGCCACCGCCTGTGACCGATCGGACGGCCGCCTCCCGCACCTCGTCGCTCCCTAGCCCGAAGCACATCAGTTTTCGGCGCCGCCGCCGCCCGGAGCAACTCTGGCGCCGCCTTTCGCCTCCATGGTCGCCGCCTGGAGCGGAGAGCTAGCTCATGGGTAGGGATCCATCCGGCTGCTTGCTACGGATCGAGCGGAGAGCTAGCTCGTGGGCAGGGATCCATCCGGCTACTTGCTGCGGATCGAGCGGAGAGCTAGCTCGTGGGCAGGGATCCATCCGGCTACTTGCTGGTACAATTGATCTGCTCGCCGGCCGGCCGGACGGAGCTCGCCAGCCTGCGATTCATTGCTCGCCAGCCCGACCTGCAGCTCTTCTCTGCATCGGTAGTAAATTCCAATTTCTGCGTTGGAGTCTCAAGATCCTGCGATTCATTGTTGTCGTGTATGAGTGCGTAAAGTGCGTACAGTTTTTTCTTTCCCAAATTCTGGATTGTTTTCTTATTCAAATTTGCAGCGAAAACAATAAGAAACAACTCATTATGAGGTATTTAAACACAAAATCATCTTAGGGCATTATAGACTTTTCATCATAAAGCTCAGACAATAAGCTCAGACAATAGAATCCCAAAAGAACTGGACTACAATTTATCACGGGCTTTTTTCCACTGCTGTTTATTTGGGCAGCTCAAACCGGAGTGGCTTATGCACAAGCTGAAGCCGAAAAGAACTGGGCCTAAGCTTGTCTGACTACTTATTACGGTGACAGCGATAGTCAGTTGCCGCTTGACCTCCCACTGTTTTCATTACATTTTTTACTGCTCTTTTTTAACAAGGCACGGGTCCCAACTCCCAAGTAAGTTTCAAAAAAAGATGTTAAAGAAATATCATCGGAAAAGCCCGTCAATTTAGGAGAATTTTTTTATTGCCAAAAAGAAGTCTGAGAACCAAAGGACAACCCCGGTGGGACCCACGGCGCCCTCGTGAACTGACCTTGTCGCGTGCTGGAAAACGGACACCGGGAGTAAATTTCAATGGCGGGTTTACAAATTACACCAAGGTCCAAAAAGAAAATAAAATTGTAAACAAGGCCTCCACTTTTCCCCCGGGATCTGAAAACGATATTTGGGGACATGGACGGTCAAGCCATGCTATGTCCTAGATGAACTCTGAATATAGGAATTTGTGGTGTAAACCCGTTTGGTTGCACCATGTCGCGAATAAGTTCCACCAAGTCCATCTGGTCTCGTGTTGACTTTGTCAAGGATTGTGGTGATGTAGATTCAACCCATCCCTCCATGTCGGAACAACTAAGCCAGGTTTTTCTCAGTTTGCACCGGCGAGACGGTGATGACCTACATCTTTGGGTTTTGACTCTTTTCTCTGGGGTAGACGTGAATCCCCGAGAGGTGAATGAGATGTTGGCCGATGAGAGTTATGAGAGTTATCTCTTGGAAGTTGAAACAACGGCCGCGTTGGGCATGGATCAACAACTTTTCTTACTTGGTTTTTTTGTTTATGAGTGTTGGGGGGGGGGGGGGGGGGGGGGGGGGGGGGAGAGGGGCATGACTTGTTGATCTTTTTTTCTTTTTGTCTTGGCAGCAAAATATTGTGTTGGTGTGGAGTCTGAATGTAACTGATGTCGTCTTAATATTAATATATCCATTTATCAAAAGAAAAATGACTAGTTGTAGTGGCATGCTAACAACGATAGTCAACTTCTACGTGACCTCATAATTAATGGCGTTCACAACATTTTGGTTGCTTGTTGGGTCGGCCAAGTGATTTCCTGATTGGGGCTAAGCTTAGTCTGGAAGATATTGTCGTGCTTGCAAAACTGGTCCATGTGGGTGGGTACGTCTGCAGCGGCACCTCAAGGCGCGCTGGTTGTGCCACATACCGTTTCACCCACTTTTTTGTGCAACCTACAATTTTATGTACAATTTAACGAGAAAATATTGGTAGAACACATCTACATTTATAATTTAAACATATGGACAGTGTCAACACATTCGTCCACCAGCTTACAAAAAAGAGAAAGGTAAAACATGAGGCCATATCTAGGCTTCGCAACATCAATCTTTCTCCGTCGTCTACCACGAGTTTTATTCGTCGGAGACAAATACACGGAAGGCTAGGTCAAAGCTTTCACTCTCGACATAATTGTATGTCTTTGATGGATGAAGAGCCCATCGCCGACGATTTAGTTGTCCAGTGTGAAATTTATGCCATTTATGCTGGGGCATCATCAAAATCGGAAAACAACTCTCACAGATTGGACACCTATTAAGCATACCAGTCGTCTTAATTTCATCAAATAGACTAGGCCAAAATCATTAGACCCATGTAGAGTTTGTGTTTTAATTTTGTCACTCGGAAAAATATTCATTTAGACAGTTGATTTCGAGTCATTAAAGACATCTTAATTTTAAACTGATTCCGTTATTCGGTTTGCGGGCTTTTGCGGACTCAAACATTGGATTCTTACCTGATCAGCTATGTAAGAAGGTGCACCAGAGCAACCCTAGTCGTCACCAACATCCTCCTCGCGGGCACCACGGTCATGTTCCCTTTTTGCCATGGTGTTCGACTGGCTTCTCCATCCCGAGTGCACGACCCCACAGGGGGAGAGCATGCCCCCTAGCTAGAACCGGCGTCGCTTGTGATCGTTTTTGCTTGCACGAGTACTTCCTCCACGACCGGCTTTGACAACGTGGACTTCGCCTATGGGGGCGCAATACATATGCTAGTGTTGTCGTGTCGTTGCTTCATATGAATCTTGTACTAAAACATGTCTAGATATATGCATACAGAAACTAGCTAGAAAGTCTTATATTTTGATACGAGAGAGTATGTGACCGATACAGATGTGCTACGATATTTACTCGCTGATCCGTCACGTGTCTCTATGCCAATTAATCTTGGGATCAAACAACCATTACAATGTTTTTTTTTTGAAACAAAGGCGAAAGATTTTGAAACGCTGTAACCACAAAATCTCAACCTATATATATCATAATCGCCGTGCCTACCGGCGCCGAATGTCAACTGCATCCGGCGGTATCCTATGGACATGCCAGCTCCGTGCACTGAATAAAAAACAGCGTTCAACAGAAAATCGAGCCCAACTACCGTTGTCGAAATTGTCCCGTTCACATCCTAAAGAATAGTCTACACGCCCTAGGCCTGTTCTCGTCGGTTGACTTGTTGCCGGGTCCCACCGAGAGCGTCGTCAGCGTCCACGTCACCCAATAAGAGAGAGGCCGGCCGTTGCAGCTGGTCCACGAGGCTGATGAGCTGGACGCAGCTGCCGCTGACCTGTCTGCTCCCGTCGTTTTCTGATTAGCTTGGATCACGACGTTACGTGGCAGCTGCTAGTGTCAGACATAAACAACTTGATCTGCGACGACAGCGCCACGCCAACTTGCAAGGACGGGATGAAAATCAGGAAAGGGCTTCGATTACCTTTTTTTATTTTATTATTTTGAGACTTTTAGGGCTTCGATTACTTGTGAACTATACTGGAGTATTTGGTAGCTGGCCCAAGAGGGCCCATTGAGATGCAGTACACTTCTGAGAAACATATCTATACCAGTACGTATGAAAAAACTTTGTATTTTGAGCTACACAAAAATGACAAATTTGTAGATCTGAGAATATATATTTTCAAATCTCTAAGTTTTACTAGATTTGTTATTTTTGTGTAGCCCATAATATAAGATATCTCGGATTAAAAATTTACACATTTGTGGGATACACCATGGGCTACATCTGGAATTTTTTTTCTGATTTTTTGGAAACTCACAAATATGATTTTCGATTTTTTTTTAATAAGAGGGTTCACTGGTGCCCGGGATCACAAAACACTTTCCGATATCTAAACTACTTATAAAGTAAAACCCCACTAAGTGCATTAATTATTTTTCTATCTCAACATGCAAGGTATCCACATCATCCACTATTTTATCCAATCAATTGTCCATGTCATCTCCAATAGCAATAATTAATAATGGTACATCTCTCATGCAACATATCCATGTCATTTTTTTCATCCATATAATTGTCCACCTCACTAATAATTTAGTATCAAATATTCAACAATTTCATACGAATTAAATTTAGCATCTAGACTATTGTGATCAACTGAATCTTAACAATTGAATATTTTATTCGTCTTATACCCATTCCATTTAGATATTAACTTTTTATAAAGATTCCCGCGGCAAAGCGTGGGGTATTCTTCTAGTTAATAGGGATTAGTAGTACACAAAAAAACTTTTGAGAAACTCAAGTTAGCAGTACACACAAAAAAAACTTTTGAGAAACCCAAAAGAAATAAGGAGTAGAGTTATCAAAGAAACATATTAATAGGGATTTTTCCCGGTTCCAATTCAAGAAATAATACTCCAATAGCTAAAAAAAGATGCAAAGTTTAGCTAGAAGTTTGGGAAAACAAAAAACAACATGGGACGCTTTTCCCACGCCAAACAGTTTCTAGCCCGCTTGCAAGGCACCATTTTCGCTCGGACTTCCATGACGAATTCTCCGGAAGGGCGTCAACCATTGCCAAACCAAGTATCATGCCGCACATAGTTCCCGTCTTGGGTAACTTCTGGTAGATGGTGCGCACCTACCACGAAAGAATCAGAATCTCGAAAAAGGAAACACTTTTTCTTCTAGTGACTTAAGGGCTTTCAATTTGGTGGCTTAGTCTGAAAAGTTAGATTGTCGATCAGTTATGAAGCCGGAAATTCGGTAAATGGTCACCAAGTTGGGAAGGACCTTTGCTCTTATCTAGTTGACACAATTTAGGGGAGTCTACTACACGAGCCATCAATGGGCGTTATTTGAAGAAATTCCACTCAAATGTGTAGCAATATGTCAAAATGCACTTATGGATGATATATACATGTGTTGCTCTTAAGAAACATTGTCGACGAGGTTAAGCATCGCTCTTCGAATTGACACTCTACACGAAGTATTTTGTAGCACACATTTTTTTGCAGGTAGTTATCCGGGCAAAAAGAATCGGTTTAATATTGAATATCCAAATGGACACTTCGGGTCCTAAGCCAGATTCAGGATTAGTCGCACGGTGGGGCCGACTTAGGCGTGGAGAGAAGGTACTCTAACCAGGCCCGTCGAAGAGGGTGTTCGAGGTGCTCAACCGAACAGGGCCCCTGAAAAACTGGGGCCCCCAAATCGCAAGTACTGCTACGATCATATGTGTTCAGCAGGAAAAAAAATGCCTATCAAACCCTTGGCCTGATCGCGGGCACGCTTGGGAAAAAATACGGATTGATCTGTACTACTGCTCCGACAAATTTGTCCGTAATTAGTTCGATCGGCTACGTCTTTGCCCCGATGCTCTGCCCAAGCGACTGGACACCAGAATTGATCGACGCCCAAGTGCCCGATTCGGCGAGCCGGCGGCGGCGTTCCGCCTAGCCCCGAGGCCCCCGACGGCTATTATGCGTTTCAGTCTTGACGTATGTCCTCCTGCCACAATCATCCTGACTCCAATCTGTAGTTTGGTTATTGGTAAGTCCATATGAATCAAATCAATCAATATGTTCTTCAATCAGTCAAATCATTGTTTTTCATTAATTACTACAGCGTATCAAGGTGTTGTTCATAATTCATAATTGACATGTAAACCTGTTCACAATTTGGTCCCAAACCGGCTAAGCCTTCAAGGCCGCCCCGTCAAGGTCACCGTCGAGGAACGCCACGGCGCCGTGCTGCCGTCGAGGTCGTCGTCGAGGAACGCCATGGCTACGAGGTCGCGGGCGTAAACAGCGGTGCTAAACCGTGTAGACCGTCTAAACAGACCACACCAAACCATGCTATCAGCTCTTAGCTATGGTTGGCATGCCACATATAAGTCGCAGTGGTGGCGCACAGGTACAATCGCCAATGATGTTGTAGTTAACGGTGGCGAGTCCACGTTGCGCCACCGATGCCAATTATCAATGGCGCATGACGAGTGGCGTGTGAAAAATGTGACACTATGGACCAAATCCGCGCGCCACTGCTGGGTTTTTTTCTACTCGTGACGCATTGTCGTATGGCGGTGTGATGGTGGTGTAGATCAGTAGCGTGAGGTCGACGGCAAGGATACATCAGCCATAGTAGATGGCATTGCCGTCCAGATTCTCGAGCTCGGGCGCCCTCCATATAGACCGGAACTCCAAGTACGCTTCCATGTCGTACATCCCATTAGCCACTTGCTGGATGCGCAGCTCACATACCCATCACCCGAGCGATGAAACAACTAATGAATCGTCTCGACAGTAACATAGTAGCATTGGAACGTCGCTGTTCCGGGCGTGAAGAACAACCTCAGGGCAAGTTTGCGTGGAGGAACGATTGGCTTAGCAGCACAGTAGTACACTGAGCAAATTCTCTTCGATATGAACTACAATCCATGAATTCAAGATTCAAGCCACTGCAGAGGAGCAGAGGAACGTGGACACGAGAGGAAGATGAGACACAGGCCAGGAGGCCGAAGCCGTCCTATTCCAAACCACCTTCTCCGTTATTGCCTTTTTTTAAGAGAACTTGTTAGACAATTGTATCCGACTAGAACGGATATTCAATACGGGTAGTGGGTGTAGATGCACCCGCTACCCAGAAAACATTTTTCAAATGTCAAAAAATTCCAAATAATTTTTTTGCATGCAGTTCATGACATTTCATGTTGACACAAAAAGTTACGTGAAGAAAAAAGTTTTTTTGCAACCTGTGCAAAAAAGACAAATCCGGACACACCGAAACGTATATATACACGTCAGTTTTTTCTCTTTTTTGTACAGATCACAAAAAAGTTTTTTCACCCTGCCTTTTTTTGTGCTAACACATCATGATGTTGTAATGTACACCCGGATTTTTTCCGAATTTTTTTGACATTCTGAAAAAAAAATAAAAAAAATTACATAATGGGTGCAGATGCACCCATGAGTCAAATCGCCGTGTCCCCGGCTAGAACTCCTATTGTAATTCTATTCGACCTGTACTACAAGCTAGGGTTAGTCTAGGTCGGTTCTCCTCTCCTCTTTATATACTTTGTAATACGGCACAATACAATCAATCAATATACAAGTTTATCTCAAGTTTACATACAGTGTAAACCGAACCAAAATAGTTAAAATTGTTAGCTAACGGGCTGGTTTGAGGAACCAACTGAAACCGTGTTAAATCAAGAATGCCCAGACTTATTGACATGTCCTGGTGGTGTTCTTAATTTAAGATTAGCAGATATTTGGAGGATCGTGTTGTCCTGCTGCTTCATTAATCACGTAAGGAACTGTTGTTGTCTATTAGGTACGCTATTAGTCTAATTACTTGATAAACCTACAATTCATTATTCATGTAAAGATTGAATTCAGTCACACTTGTTTTTGATTTGTTTATACAAAAAGGAAAAAACATGAAATCTAGAATTAGGAAGTATGATTTAGTTATATTCGTTAAAAGAAATATTTTAATGTTTTAGGCCACAATTTGCATTTTGCATCGGCGCCCCCAATTTATGGGGATGGCCCTGACTCTAACTAGATAAATCCAAAGAAGCTGCCGGACGTGGCACCGACTTACGCACATAAGACAAGGTTCTAGCCAGTTGTAGTATGAACACAAGGAGGCTACTGACTCGTATACACAAGGGTGAGGTGCAGATCAGTATGAAGTCGGTTGTAGTTTATACCTAGTTTAAACCTTGAATTCGACTTAAGAGTAAAAAAATACACGTACAAAACTTCTACTCATAAATAAATATGTGAGGGGTTATGGTCGATTGAAATTAAGAAAACAATCGATACATATCAATAAATTACCTTTTGTCTCTCAACTCATTGTTCATGCTTCCGTTCTTCAGGAACTTCTTCAAGGTTTCGTCCATTAATTGGCCGATAACCCAGCTTGAAACGGTCGAACCGATAATTTTTAATCCATAGTTGCCGGCAAAAATAGTCAGCTTATTGTATTATGTATCGCGCTTTAAGATGGCATCCCGTGACGTGCATTACAGTGAATTCCCCTTGACGCTGCGGATACACGTTGGCGTGTTTGTGTGCAAACACAATGAGGATATAGTCATAACTAAAAATGTTATTGATGAACTGTCTTGAAGACAACAACATGTAAGGATTTTTAGAGTAAAACTTTTACTCTCTCATTTTGTGGAGTATATGTGGATACGATATGTATATGAGATAGGCAAGGCTGATCCAATCAAGCTCATCAAAGGTATTTCTCTTAATAGTTTGACATACCTATGACTAAAAGAGAGTAAAGACATGAATTTAACACTTGCCATCACTTCCCTCTTTTGGTATTTTCCCTCTTTTGGTATTTGTGGGGTCTCCTTCCACGTCATACGAAGTATGCACTTGAATGCAATAGCAGTCCCTTAACCCTAGGGTCAACTTTATCAAAACGCAATTAATTAGGGCAAAGGTTGTCCTTTTAGCACCCCTTAGGAGACAAGTGACACAACTGGAGCGATACATAAAGATTAGAAATCAATAAAATGATAAGACTACTTCTTTACAAATACAACCGTGGGGTGAAAACTTATGGGCAAATGGAAGTGTGGTAATTAGGGCAGAGAAAATGTGTAACATAGTGCTACCTGTGAGCGATTATAACACACATTCTACGTAAATGTCGCTTTGATGAAAAAACTTCTGAACCCGGCCCCGTTTAGTTGGCACTTAATAGTGACCATAAAACATAAGAGCAAGTCCAACAGAGGCGTTATATCGCTCGAAGTCTAGTCATATTAGGTGGTTTTAAAACCAAAATAACGTTTAGACGGGCACAACAAAAAATACAAGGGCGAAAATTTCGCCACCCACTTCTCGATACTTTTGCTGAGCTGGGAGTGTCTCGGCATGGACCAACAGTCGCTTCATTTCTTCCATCACCGCCTGCCTGGAACATAAATGCCGCCCAACCCCTGCCTTGTTAGCCGTGCCGCCGCTCCACTCCGCCCCTGGCTCCCGCCCGTTCATGTAATCACACTCGTCTTGTCCGTGGACAAATCGGGACATGGAGCGCGAGGTAGAAAGGGGACACAATCGACACAGAATATAAGACAAGCCAGGTGGGGGAGGGACCGAGAGAGATATCGATATGTTAATACAAAAATAAAACAGAACTGAATATGTATAGAAAAGAACTGTACCAGATATCAAATAGATTTGCTGCCACCAGGATCCATGGAACTTTGCTGCATCTCGCACTTGGCTGCCATCTGTTTGCAGGCACTAGCACAAAACAAGCCCAGTCCCAAGTTCTGAACCCCAACTCCCCGAGCGAGGCCCAACTCCTCTCTCACTCCCACCACGGCACTGCCACTGTCCTAACCAAACCCGCCGGTAAAAAAACCCGGCCACACCGCCGCCGGAGACTGACAAGCCGACCACGCGCGACGTGGGTCCTGCACGTCATCGGGGGCGCGTCAACGAGCTCCCGAGGCTTCCGTCTAGACGGCGGCAGGCGGAGGCAAGTATACAAGTGGCCGCTGGAGACCCGATCCCCAAACTGACGCCGCTCGCTCACGAGCTCTCCGCCTCGCCCTCTCCCGCACCAATTTCGAAACATCAATCCAAAAGGTAGAGCCACCGCCAGCCAGCCCTTCTCCTCATCCTCCTCGCCTCAGATTAGACGGCCGACGGAGGAAGAGGAGGCGCGCCGGCGCGTCCAATTCCGCCGGGGATGGCTGTCGCGGCCGCCGCGGAGCAGCTCAGGCAGCTCGGGGAGAAGCTGGGCGCGGAGGACCTGCCGGCCGACGGCGGCGCGCTCGCCAAGCTCCTCCAGGTAAAACCAAAACCAAACCAGGCCACAACCTTTTCTTTCTCTGTTTAGCTGCCAGCGCGCGCAGGGGCTGGATCTGGGGCCGTCGCGCAAGCTCGCTAGGTTTTTAGGGTTTAGGGCGTCGGGGCCCCAGGCGTGGCTACCCGGGTCCTGCCCGCGAATTTGCAGGATTTGGGCGGATTGTGTCGCGCTGGCCGGCGAGGAGGGTTCGAAAGGAGCGATTTTTTTCAGCTAGGGCTGGGCAGCGACCAAGGAAATTGTTGGGTTCTGGCGAGATTTTGCAGGAGATTCATGCTAGGGCTGCTGTAGTTGGCGGGGCTGCTAATTGGTGCCGCGGTTACGCTTGTTCCAGGTTGAATTGTTCGGTTTCAGACTTTCAGTTGGAGGGTTAAAGGAAGAATTTTTCAGCTAGGGCTGGGCAGCGACCAAGGAAATTGTTGGATTCCGGCGAGATTTTGCAGGAGATTCATGCTAGGGCTGCTATAATTGGTGCCGCGGTTACGCTTGTTCCAGGTCCAGTTGTTAGGTTTCGGTAGGGTGCCAGTGCTGGAGCCAAGCTTGGGCGTGTTCTGGTTACGCTGCTGCTGAATTCATATGGTCACTGTTGGGTAGAGTCTCTGCCTTTGGAGTGGATTGTGCCGTTGCCGTTCCCGCGCAATTGCTTCAGCTCCTACCGGTTTCGAATCTTTGCGCATTAGGGTTTGTCCGGTTTTGGTGGTCCAACCAGGCTTCTATGTGCCCGATTGGCGCGTTAGCGGTTGCTTCGGTTATGCCGGTACCCGACAAGTGAATGTAAGTTTAAAAAAGCATGATTTTTTGGTTCACTAATTTGGTCGTGAACACTTTTTACGCCTACGGTGAGTGCCATGTTTACATGCTACTTTTGTCGGCACCCGTGACCTTGAATGCTTTGCTTATGTCATATATTTTTTTGTCTCGTAATTAGTGCATACGATATTTTCAGGATAAAAATAATGGCTTAGGTTTCCCATCGAGTCCTGCCTTTTTTAGAACCCCCCAAAACTAGCGGCCGCATCCTTTTGAACCCATAAAAGGTTTTAACTTCTTGTTAGTAAACAACATAATGTCCTGGTCCTTGGTTAGATCTTCTTATTTAGCTTTGGTTTATTGAGTTGTCATTTGCACGCAGCCATAACTGTCCTAACAGAACGATGCTTCTGTACTCTGAACCTCTTCAGCTATACATGAAGAATCTGGCTTAGGAACTGTACCGTTAGGGCCAATTCGGTAGGTCTAGGTACACAGTTCACATGTTGTTCTGAATGAATAGGCCGTTATTGCTCCTCATATTCCGTAACAGATATTAAAACTAGTACTCCCTCCGTTCACTGATGTAAGACCTTCTATCTTTTTCTTGATTCCTATGTATCTAGACGTATTTTAGTATGTATATTCACTCATTTTAGTATGTATGTAGTCAATATTGAAATAGCTAAAAGGTTTATAGTTGGGGCTCCAGAAGCTATATCATGTAGCTTTCAGACTTGCTTAGTTCAGTAGGTGCTACCTGTAGCCATTCGAGTGCAAGTGTCAGACTGCCAAAACAACCATCTGAAGACAACGACATATACATTGTCCTGCACTCCTGCAAGCAGGCAATGCAGGATTCAGATAAGACGAAACTAGATAAGGAACTGAATTTTGAGCAAGTTTTTGAACCATATGAATTTTGAAGAGGCACTAATAGAATCTTGTAATATCCAATCTACATTTACTAGCCAAACATCCATTCCATCATGTAAACCGAATCCAAAAAACCATATGGCATTGATTAACAGAAGTCTTTGTAGTTTGAGAGCCTAGCAAATTACACCTTAACGTAATGTCGTGACTTAAGAACTTAAGATCTCTGTCTTTCACTTTCTGTGCCAATTTTCCATGCCTTTGCAATAGTAGTCCCAATGCTGGTAGGTAAGCACAAGTTCTGTTGCATTACATTGTTGTTATTTAAATATTTTTTCCTAGAATTTCCCACTATGCTTTCTTTTGCTGGAACAAATGGACTTAATTATAGGGAGTAGAATACATCTAAAAGCTCAAGCTCAAATGTTGATCCTTTATCTTTTGAGAGGAAAATGCGGAA
Organism: Poa pratensis; assembly: GCA_947311845.1. Lineage (NCBI taxonomy): Eukaryota > Viridiplantae > Streptophyta > Magnoliopsida > Poales > Poaceae > Poa > Poa pratensis. The sequence goes on from CAMZMU010000122.1 coordinate 21,319,959, forward strand.
CTTTGGTGTCATCAGTGATAGAAAAAGATCAATTGGTCTGAGAGTTAATTAATTGTCTGCCTTGTATTTCCTTTCCTAGCGCAGGCTCACCGGGAGTAATGACAGTATAACTGTACCGTCTGGATTTAACTGCTTAATTTTGACATGAGTTAATGTTAATGGCATATTACCTGTTTGCTTCTAGTACTTCCTTCTTGCTTATGTATTTTTTGGGTGTGCTATTAACGCTAATCGTTGTGCAGCAAGCTGCGGAATGCTTACATGGAATAGAGCAGTCACCAGGGTCCTCGGTGATGGAAGCCATCCAACCGTGTCTAAATGCAGTTGCCAGAGAAGATTTGCTGAAACATCAGGACGAAGATGTCAAAGTTCTCTTGGCAACCTGCTTCTGTGAAATTACAAGAATAACAGCACCTGAAGCTCCATATAATGATGATGTTTTAAGGGTAACCATCAAGAGTGCACTGAATCGAGTTAGTTTCACTTAGTTTATACTTTATGATGCGTATTCAGCATTTGAGATTTGTTTTTTCTTTCTTTTCTGCAGACCGTGTTTCATCTGATTGTTGGTACATTTGGTGGACTCGATAATGTTAATAGCCATTCCTTTGGCAGGAGAGTTGCTATTTTGGAAACAGTTGCAAGATACCGGGCATGTGTTGTGATGCTAGATCTTCAATGTGACGATCTCATCACAGATATGTTCCGAACATTTTTAAAAATCGTCAGGTAATTCCACTATGCTATCTGGACTAGTTTTCACTATTTCGGAAATAGTTGCAAAATACGAGGCATGTGTTGTGATGTTAGATCTTGAATGTGATACCGGGCATGTGTTGCGATGTTAGATCTTGAATGTGATGATCTCATCAGTCTCTCACCTTTATGCTCTCAGGCAGTTTACAGCCTCGATATAACCACTCATATGTTGGATGGTTCCCGTGATATGTGGAGCAGATGGGGCCATGGGCTCCCTTGAAGTCTTTAGAAGTTCAGCGGGCCCATATGCAGCTCTGTTGGCCTAAATATAGAAAGCTGTATCGTTCCTCATTTCATTCTATGCAAGTAGCTAGATACAAGGAACATGCATTTGTGTTCTCCTAAAACAAAATCCTTATGTCCAGCAAGTGGTTCGCTATTGGTGCTACCAAATCTACCTATATTAATTTTGAAGAAAGTGTACATGTTACCACTTAATTATATTAATTTAGGTGGCAGTGTGCATGCTATAGTTTGAATTTTATTAATTTGGGTGATATTGTACATGCTATGATTTGCTTATATTGGGTGGAAGTGTACTTGCTACAGGTATACACTTGAACAGTCAGAACCAACTAAGTGTTCTCTTATTCGTTTGCTGTTTACCCATTGTATTTTGACTTAAACTTGTTTGATGCAGTGAAAATCATGAAACAAATATTGTGAAGGCAATGCAGACAATAATGGCTCATATTGTAGATGAAAGTGAGGTTATACATGTTAATCTTCTACATGTACTGTTATCAGCTTTAGGACGTAAAAAAACTGTGAGTGCTTTAACTTCTATGGAGTCTATTTTGTAATTTATAAGATACTGTTATAAGCTTCTGCTTGTGCTTTAACTAACTCATTATTATTGTCCTTCTGTAAACTTGTAACTCTGCAACTTTTGTTTGCTAGGGTATTTCTTTACCTGCACGTAAGCTTGCTTGCAGTGTTATAGAGCAATCTGCAGGAAAGCTCGAACCATACATAAAAAAGTTTCTCACATCATCCTTGGCTGGGGACAACAGTTCTTCAAATGGCCACATTGATCATCACGAAGTCATATTTGATGTGTATCAGTGTGCTCCAAAGGTTCTTAAGGTGGTGGTGCCTTATATAACTGGGGAACTACTGGTACGATCTATCTTTGGATTATCAATTTGAACCATCTGTATCTATATGAGAGTGACTGTGATACTAGAAAAATGATAATTATGGACCAGAAAGTATTTTCTATTTTTCTAGAAAATCAACTTAAAATAAAAGTTTCATGCATCTCGTGCCTATTTTTTGTAAAGGTAATTCTGTCTTGTTAATTAAAGTTTATGTTTCTCATTTCTATAGGCAGATCAAGTAGAAACGCGGTCCAAGTCTGTTGAGTTGCTTGGGGAACTTTTTTCGTTACCTGGTGTCCCTATCTTGGAATCTTTTAAGTCTCTTTTCGTTGAGTTCCTGAAGAGATTGACTGACAGAGTAGTAGAAATCCGTGTTTCTGTTATTGGGCATTTAAAGAAATGTCTGATGTCATACCATTCCCGCCCTGAAGCTCCAGAGATAATAAGTAAGTATCTATGTTCCCTAATAATAATTCGTATCATTTGAAGGAGCACATAAGCATTCTTACCCTAAGGGTTGGCTCCTCGACAGAGGCACTTTGTGACAGATTGTTGGATTACGAAGAAAATGTACGAAAACAAGTTGTGGCTGCTGTTTGTGATGTAGCTTGCCATGCATTTGGTGCTGTTCCAGTTGAAACTATCAAACTAGTGGCCGAGCGTGTCCGTGATAAATCAGTTAGTTCTTCTTTGCTCTTTCCATCATCTTTCATTTTTTTTATGTGTTCACTGTATAGTTTACTGAAATGTCGGGCTTCCTTTGAATAAAAAACCAGCATCCAGTGAAGTGCTACACCATGGAGAGATTGGCTGATATCTACAAGCTATATTGCCTGAAGGGTTCTGATAGCTCAACTAGTTCTGATGATTTTGAGTGGATACCCGGAAAATTATTAAGATGTCTTTATGACAAGGATTTTAGGTAATATTACTCAATATTCCCGAGGCTAGTTGCATACTGATTCAAGAATATGCAACAGAAACATATAACTTGTTCAACTTATGATTTACCACTTCTAGTGATGTTATACTCCCTCAGTGTGTATGCTTTCATGTCTGGGATATTTGCTGGTCTTTTCTTGATACACTGTCATATTACCTTTGCAATAATTTCTGCCTGTTATTTAAACTTCTCTTGAGATTTGCCTGATGGATATATTGTTCTTTGAGGTTGATACAATGTGAGTAATTTTGACACTGTATAGAATCAGCGTGATAATTTGTGTTGTTTATCTGTTCGCATCCTGTATAGCGTCAAATCTGGCATCTTGCATGGAAATTAGTTCGAGAGTATCACCTTTTTTTCCCAGGCACGGACATTGTATTAAGTTATTTTCCGATACTGCACTCTCTGATCTGTGAAATTCTAGTGAGCTTTGATGTAATGTCCACCTTGTTGTTTTTTGTTTATTTGGTGCAGACCTGAGTCCATCGAATCAATTTTATGTGGTTCATTGTTCCCACCAGAATTTCCGATAAAGGAAAGAGTGAAACATTGGATAGCTGCTGTCACACATTTTGACAAAGTTGAGATGAAAGCTCTTGAACAAATTCTTCTACAAAAACAAAGGTTTGACAGTCTATCGATAAATCATTGAGTTCGACAATTGCTCTCCTTGGTAATGTTTTGATTTGTTGCATTTTGTTCAACTTCAGACTACAACAAGAAATGCTGAAGTACATGTCCCTTCGGCAGATAAGCCAGGTTTGTGATTCTTGAGACTGGAAAGCACCGCAGAGCTACTGTTTCATTGATACGTTGCCTTAATCTTCTTGTATTTCAGGAAGATGCTCCTGATCTTCAGAAAAGAATCGTAGGATGTTTCCGGAGCATGTCCCGTTTGTTCAGTGACACAACAAAGACTGAGGAGTGCTTGAACATGCTTCATCAGCTAAAAGATGCCAACATCTGGGAAATGTTCACAAGCTTGCTTGATTGTGCAACAGCATTCAATAAAGCTTGGTCTATCCGGGTACCTACTATATTCTTAGTCTTATCCGGGTACCAAAACCAGTATAGTAAAAAAAGACCCCTCTAGTTCGTTCTTAACACGAGCTTTTACTCCTGTTGATTCCATTTATATTGCTCATTACTGCATAAAGTTGGGGATTACTGCCATATACTGGTTTCATAATTGTATCTACCACCTAACTTGGTGACCATACATATACTCTCCATGTAGATAGAATCGCCTATTAGAAATAGACATTGTTATCTATTTCTGAATCTGCTATATTTTAAACAATTTGAATTTTACTTCTAACTGCAGGTTGATTTACTCAAGTCACTTGGTGAAAAACATGAACTATATGATTTTGTGAGCACATTATCAATGCGTTGTTCGTATTTACTTGTGAACAAGGAATATGTCAGAGAGATCCTTTCTGAAGCTTCTGAACACAAATCTTCTGGGAATACAAAACTCATCTCATCATGCATGAATCTTCTGACGGTATACTTTTCTGAAGCACAGTTTCTGTTCTTGATGCAACAATATTTTTCCTGATGTCATGGAAGTAAAAACTACTTGTTCCGCTTGCATGGACTGTGTGTTACTTATTGCTACCCAAGGGTGAACAGTTGTTGATTAAAAAAATGAGGATTAAACAATTGTTTCTTTCAGCAGATTTTCTCCAATCATTAAGTCGTGAATTCCATTCATTGGCTGTCATGTGATGGGTTTTAGTTAAGGTCCCTGCAGGACAGCTATGTAAATTGTAGGATACCTGCTAGCTTCAAAGTAGGATAAAAGGCTAGGCATGTAGTTTGTTATATCTGGATAGGGTAAATTAATTACTTTATATCTTCTGTTACTCCAAAGATGTGCAAACCTTGGTCGTGGCGCTGTAAATACTGAAGGAGTACAACATGCTTATTGATGCAAAGGGCCTTAGGCAGATGGATATATCATGAAATTTGCACTCATGTATTGAATGGGCACATAACGTGCTGGTGCATTTTTCTCCATCGAACTTTAGATGGTGGTTCTCATTCCATGCTGTTTACACATTGCAGGCAATATCTAGTTTCTTCCCTTCGCTTTTATCTGGATTCGAAGAAGATATCGTTGAACTTCTGAAGGAGGATAATGAAGTGCTTAAAGAGGGTATTGCTCATGTTTTGTCCAAAGCTGGTGGCAACATTCGTGAACAACTGGCCTCATCAAGGTCAGCTGCTTGAAAGTTCTTTATTGTGTAATCTATTTTGCACTCTGCAATACTTACTATGGTTATGGACCTAAGTTGCTGTACATTCCATTTCAGCTCTGTTGCTCTTTTATAGAGCGGCTGTGTTTAGAGGGCACACGGAAGCAGGCTAAATACTCTGTTCATGCTCTAGCTGCTATAACAAAAGATGATGGTTTGATGGCACTATCTGTTCTTTACAAGGTCTGGATTTGCCCCAGATGTTTCTTTTGTACTGTATATTTGAGATTTTCTGATATATTATGCCTACCATTTTTAACTTCGCAGAGACTTGTGGATTTGTTGGAGGAGAAGAACGTTCATTTACCTTCTATCTTGCAATCTTTGGGGTGTATAGCTCAGATAGCAATGCCAATTTTCGAAACAAGGGCGAAGAGATAATAAGTTTCATAAGTAAAAAAATTCTTGACTGCAGTAATGTAAGAACGCTTACCATCTTTAAATTTCAATTTCTTCCCTTTTTTCAAATTTTTAATGCAATTCTAAATTTATTACCAGGCTACTATTGAAGTTTCTGCTGATAAATCTGAATGGAGTGATAGTTCACATAGTTGTTTGTTAAAGGTTAGTGAGATTATGGTTTTCATGGTCTGCTTTACCCCAATCGTCGATGCTCGTTTACTTCTTGTTATTCTCTTCTGATATTTTCATCTGTAGATTTATGGCATTAAAACCTTAGTGAAGAGCTGTGTACCTTGCAAAGATGGTGAAACGCATCCTGGAATAGAAAATTTAATGGCCATTCTTAAGAACATTCTTACATATGGTGATATTTCCTCAGACAAGATTTCAAGGTACCAAGAAAGGCATGCCTCTATTTTAGTGCATACATCTGTTACATATAATATTATTTGTCATTCTCATTACTCCATTATTACTTGCAGTGCCAGTGATAAGGCCCATTTGAGGCTGGCAGCAGCGAAAGCTGTTCTCCGCTTATCAAGACAATGGGATCATAAAGTGCCTGTGGATGTGTTTTATTTGACTCTGAGGATTTCACAGGTATGATTTGGAATATGTAGCTTAGCTGGCTTTCATTGTCTCTTTCATTTGGTTCTCTTGTCTGCACAATCCTCTTTGGAGATTTATGGTTTTGTTCATTACTAGGATGATTATCCTCAAGTGAGGACATTGTTCCTCAGTAAAGTACATCAATATCTCAAGGAGAGGGCTTTGGATGCAAAATATGTCTGCGCCTTCTTGATAGGCATGGATGGTTATTGTACACCACAGTACGAAGAGGTTCATATTCTAAACACGATAATCAATTGATTTTCTCCATTTCACCGATTCTAATACTATATCTTCTCTTTTTGCAGTTCAAGCACAACCTGATTGAAGTGGCACAGATATGCCAACAAGTTAAAATGCGTCAGCTATCTGTCCAAGCAGATGTGAATTTGCTCACTGCTTACCCAGAATATATAATTCCATATCTGGTTCATGTCCTTGCTCATGATCCTTCATGCCCTAACATTGAGGAATATGAGGATATCAAAGCATTTGGTCCAATTTACTGGTATTTTATAGTAGCCCTTACAGTATTGCTCTATTGTTACTGTGAGAAACACTACTTAATTTCGTATTTGCTTGATGTGCTGAAACATCAATGATTGAGAACACCATGGCATTTGGTAATTTAGCATGATAATTGTTCATTAGTTCTTATGGTATCATTTTCTTGCACTTGGTATCATTGTAATACCATTCTGTTTTCTTCATAGAGTGCTTGATCATAGCACACTTTAACTTTGTGCAGACAAAACGTAACGGTAGTCAACGAATTGAAATTCTTATATTGACCTTTTCCTATGGCTATTAACGTAACACCTCCTGGAAGGCTAGTTTTCTTTGTATGTAGTTATGCACACTGTTCTGACACAGAAAATAATGTCTATTTTCGGACTTCTCTTGTTGAAATTATTGTACTCTTGCGTATGCGTATTTATGAAAGACCTCTTTCCAGGCGTTTGCATCTACTTCTTTCAATTCTTCTGGGAGAAGAAAGTTTGCAGTATAGTGTACCTGGTATGAAAAAGGAGAGCTTCATGACAACACTATCTATATTCAGAAGCATCAAATGTTCTAAAGACGTTGTTGATGCAAATAGACCAAGGTAAAGCTATCGTTTCTACATTTGTTCTCATGTACTTCAATCCGTTTGCTTGCTGTAAGTGTGACTTAAGCGAGGTATGTTGTTTGCAGACTCTATATGCTATATGTGATCTTGGTATTCTTATTGCAAAGAAGTTATGTCCAGATGAGATAAATGCATCTGAAAATCAAACAGTTCCATTGCCTGCTCAACTTTATGTGCCAGTTCAGAATGACCAAAAGGAAAACTCCGTGGTATGTGATTTTAACAAATCATGAAGCAGCCTCTTTGATGGTTACCAGACGTCAAGTTTGTCACCTTTTCTATATAGGCTTCTGATTGAAATAATTGACTTGTTATTTTGTAGGTAAATGATGAGCAGAAGTGGGCGGGATGCGAGAATGTATTGGCCCATTTTGAGGCTCTTATGGCAGCAAATATTGCTGAGGTACAGAGCACACGCTTCACTGTTCATTTTGTGATCCACTTCAATTGTCCGCTGAACCTTGACTCCTCTAGTGCTTTATGTACTTCAGGTTGAATCTCCCGAAGATAAAATGCTCATAGATGAGACTGATGAATTTGGTAATGAAATCCCTCTAGGGAAAATTGTCCAAATTCTTAAATCTCGAGCAGCAAAAAAAACAGGGAGAAAACAGAAGGCAGCATCTGTTTCAGTAGATATTGGAAAAGATGATGATGTCTTGGGATTGTTAAGAGAAATAAACTTAGATAACCAAGAAAATTTGGGAGAGTCGACCGTAAAGAGCAAACCAAAGAAGGGGCAGATGGATGTTAAAGAGAGCAACGAGAAGCCAGTAGATTTTTCGACACCAAAACGCAAAAGATCAGTTTCTAAGAGTAGACCACACTCAGCACAAGGCAATAAAGACAGCGACAAGCTTTTAGTGCACTCTGTCAGCACAGGGAAAACCAATAATTCAGAAAACAAGTTGAAGAAGAAAAGTAGAACTGCAACTGGTACAGAGTTGGTAGCATCTCCTACCAGTACCAAAACCCCTGTATCCAAAGGGAAAAATGGTGCTAAGAAGTCCCATACTGAAGTCTGGAGTAGCAGTGGAAAGGTAAGTTCTTTTCATCCTATGGTACGTACTATGTATTTGCGGGACCTACTGCTAAACTTCTGGTTCTAATTTGCCAATTAATATTGAACTTTCTCCAGAAATCTGCTGATAAAGAAAGCACTACACAAACTGCTGATTTGGCTAGTCTAAATGGGTCATACAAGAGACATAAGCCAAGATTCGCTTCTGGTTTAGCAAAGGTAATCTCGAAGGCTTATGCAGGCATCATGAATAAAGTCTCTAAAAGGAAGCATACATATGCTAGTAGTAGTCAAAGATGTGCAAGTGCTAGTACAGTTATCCTTATAGTCTCTGTACTAAGAATTAACTAATTCCTGTAGTGTTCAACACATGACTCGAGCAGTAAAGACTTGGTAGGTCAGAGAATAAAAGTTTGGTGGCCTATGGATAAGAAGTAAGTTCCCTGTTTTGTGTAATTCTGAACATTTGCTATCATCTCATTTGTAAGGTGGCTTAGAGTTTAATTTTTTCTTGGCAGATATTATGAAGGTGTCGTAAAATCTTATGATTCAGCCAAGAAACTGCATACAGTAAGTTCCCTCGGAATGTTCATGTTTTCATTTTAGATGGAAGAACGTGCATTGATTAGTATGATGTACTTGGTTGATCCATTTTTCGCTGTTAGGAGTACCATCATGGAAAACAAAGATGGCTTTACGTTTATCAATAGGCATATTCATTTTATAATGCAATGCTTCTCTGGAATCTGCCTAGCGTTTTTGTTTGAACTTATATTGCTTAAAAGGGTTATTGTGTTGGACTTATTGATAATGTATGTTCCTTTCTTCTGCATATCATTAGCATCACAGCGTGCAACAGCTGCATCTTTGCTATATTTTTATTCAGGCTGGTAAGAGATTGTGACTGCTGGATATACTAAATATGAATATCATCTCGGCGTAGGTTCTGTACGATGACGGAGAAGTTGAGCAGCTTAACATGGCTAAAGAAAAGTGGAAAAGTGCTGAAAGTAACGGTTCACCAATAAAGGTAGATTGTTATCGATTTCCTTTCTTGCAATTGCGTCTTTAACCTTAAAAATAATGTTTAACTCATAATAGTTTAACTGCTTGTCTACAGCAGCAAAAGGAGGATCTTCCAGCGACAAACCAAGGAAGGTAAGTCAGATTTTCTTCTTCAAATCTACTCTGTAATACACTGTTTGGAACATCTTGGGAGTAAAATTAATACGCTACTATTTCTTCCTATATATGTACCATTCCTAATGCAATGGATGGTTTTCAAGACAAAAGTATAGCTCAAATAAAATAATATGCTTTGCTTACCACCTGATCGATGCAACACCTTACAGAGCAAAGGAGACGAGAACTCCCAGCAGCGGGAAAGTTACGCCTAACCAACAGAAGTCATTAGAGAAGTAAGTCGACACCTCAAACTCTCAGGCTTAAGAGCCTTGCTGCAATTTTGTCAATATTAATCCATCTCTTTTAGGCCCTCACCTCTAAAGAGGAAAGCAAAACCAAAGTCTCCCGCGAAAAACAAGCGTAGAAAGACAGCTGGAGGCAACAAGTCCGTCGAAGCTAACGATTCAGATGCATCTGGTTCCCTTGCTCATTCGTATTCTGACGAAGATGTGAAATCCGGTATGGCTATTAATCGTTCATTTATGGCCCTCTTGTATTTATGGATAACAGTTTTCATCATAGATGAGTGGCTTGTGTTATGTCCCAGGTGGTCACAAGGAGAAAGAGGTAGCAGCAGTTAGCTCGGCCGAGAAACACCAAAGACGGTAAGCCAGAATTGCTTCATCAAGTCTACTATATAATACACTGTTTGGAACATCTTGGGAACAGGAATGGAGTAGAGGATCATTGAAGTCGAGCATTATCAAAGTAGCTTGTCAACGTCTTTCCAAAGTGTTAGGTGTAAAGGTTTCCTGTCAGATTAACTTACTGTACCAATCCTAATGCAATGGATGGTTTGCAAGTAAAAAAAGATAGCTCAAATCAAATAATATACTTTGCTTAGCATCTGATCGGATGTAACACCTTACAGAGCACGGGAGACGAGAACTCCCAGCAGCGGGAAAGTTGCGCATAACCAACATAAGTCAATGGAGAAGTAAGTCAATATATCTAACTCTTAGGCTTAAGAACCTTGCTGCAATTTCTCATTATTAATCCATCTCTTTTAGGCCCTCACCTCTAAAGAGGAAAGTGCAACCAAAATCGCCCCCGAAAAACCAGCGTAGGAAGACAGCAAAAGGTGACAAGTCTGTCGAAGCTAATGATTCAGATGCATCTGGTATGGCTGTTAGTCGTTGATTCATGTGCCTCTTTTATTTCATCAATAAAATTTTCATCACGAGCTTAGCGTAATACTTGTTACCAGGTGGTCACGAGGAGAAAGAGGTAGCGGCAGTTAGCTCGGCCGAGAAAGAAAAACCAGAGAAAGAGTCCAAAGAAGAGGTGGAGCTGAAAGAGGAAAAACCTGATGGCAATGGTTTGAGCAGCAAGGAAGAATCCGACGATGAGACTCTTGTAAGCGTGACTCGCTTATCGACGCTGGTACCTTGATATTCTTCTGTAAAGAAATATTCTCTTATGATGTTTTGCTGTGTTGAATCTGCAGAGTGTGTGGAGAAAGCGCGCATCGCAAGCGACATAGGCTTGTTGACATGTCTTCCTTCCTAGGATGCAGATATCAGAGGCAGTCGTTTGGGAATGTGGATACCTCATTAATCTGACCCTTGCAGCAGCAGTTTGACAGTTGCAATGTAGAAAATGTTCTTGGCAATAGCAGCAACAGGTTTAGGAATAGAGGAGCAGCTGGATAGGATTCGTTTTGTTATGCTATTTTAGGTGCTAGAACTTGCTGCCCTCTGGACGTTCGCGGGGCGGGTCTCAGGGGTTATGTAACTTATCTGGTTGCCGTTGTTCCACAGGAAATAGCGATCGTTGTGTTAGAACTCATGTAGAATATGTTTGTTGTACAACAATAAACTGGTGTCTTGGGGTTGTATTGTGGTCGGAGGACTCTTCCATGGCCGGATCCTTAAGAAACATGTTTTGCGTATAGAATGAGATTCAGTATTTGTTTGGACCCATCATAGTTGAAGTTGAGTTTTTGTTTGACGAATCTGTGCGTGACCACCTTGATTTTCGACATAATGTGGTATGTATGGAGTTTTGGTTTAACATGTTAAGAGTAAAGATTCATAAGATATTGAATGTGATGCATTCAAAGGGGAAACTATGTCAAATAAAAGAAGTGAAAATCAAATTCTGGACTCTAGAGAAGTGCCTTTTCTCATTGTAACCTGCATGATCTGGGTTTCCCGGGAGCCCCTTGGACTTATGACATAAAGCAGAAGGGTATGTGAAATGTGAGAGTTCGTCTGGAACGTGCTTGTGGCTTGCCCGGCATGGTCCGAAAATCTTCCCTTCACGTTCTGATCACTGTCCCATTTTGCTCAAACTTGAACAGGATTCAGCGATGAAAAGCTGAGACGCCCCATGCTTAGATCCGAAGCATGTTAGGAGCGTGAATATTCTTTGCTAGCTGAGGTGAAAACCGCCTGGGAGTTCTCAACGGGACAATGGCTGAAATCACACAAGAAATGGAGTTTCTGGCTACAGATTTCTTCAAAAATCTGTTTACGGCTGATAATCGGTGCGCGATCGAGTAACATCCTACATATTGTGCATCCCGAAATCACACAAGAAATAGCTTGTGACTTGAGCTTGGCGAGGCGTAGAGTAGTGCACTTCGTCCCCGTCGCTGATTCGATCTCTGGCTGGCCGCTGAGTTTCTGTCCCGGTCAGATCGATCCAGTAGGTAAATATCCGGTATACTATTTCTTTCTTTCCACGAGTCTATCCATGGAAAGCGAGCTTTTTTTGGTTGTTGACGGGAACGTGAGCCAGCCTTGCCACTAATATACTACTCCCTCTGTTCTTAAATGTAAGATGCTTTAAGTGTTACACATGTTGTCTAGGTATATATTAAAATGAGTGAATATACACATGAAATGTGTCTAGATACATTTGTACATTTGTATGTGGATAAATCTGAAAACATCTTATATTTGGGAACCGAGGGAGTACTAATCACTATATTCAACTGAGTGCACTGGCCTATAATAGTAATAGGACTATATTTGCTAATTTTTTAGAACAAGAGGATCATCAGAACTGATTTTCTTTACTAAATTCCTGAGTTTACGCGAGATTGTAATCTCGATTATTTTGACAATGCCACACCCTTTTTGTACTACATCTTCTCAATTATTTAATCAAATAACAACTCTCCACTGCTAACTCGGTCTGTTGTACAACAATACTATTTTGTTGTTGAAACAAGCAACAATACTATTAATATACTACAAATCGTAATGTTCCAACTTGGTGTACTAGCCTACCACAATAATTGCGATGCTGCTACTCTTTTGCATATGCGTCTCGGGCATATGAGTGAACTTGGTTAGGCAGAATGAAACACGAGAGGACTTCTTGATGGATATAGCACCGGCAAGTTGAAGTTCAGTGAGCATTACATTTTTGGCAAGCACAGGAGGGTGAAGTTCAATACTTCGTTTTTATAACCATCTGGTAAGCAGAACGGACAAAGAACTGTCCCGATTTCTCGTAAGTACTGTATAAGTTAATTTTTTTAGACAAGGAGAATCAGCACAATCGATTTGGTTTATTATTCCTGATTTTTTGCAATTGTCATCTACTCCATCGGTTCAGAAAAAAATGTCTAGATTTGTCTACATACATCCGAATTTGGACAAACTTAAGACATCTATTTCCGAACGGAGGGAGTAGATGTTGGCAAATAATTAGAGCTGTTTACCTGTTACTCCCTCGTTTCAGTTTAAAGGGTCTGCACGTAGTTTAACAAAAAACCATTAATTTGGTCAACAAAATATAAATTTTATGTCACAAAACTTATACTAATAAAAACTTCTTTTAAAAATAAATCAGCATGACTTTTATGGCATATTCTCATATTTTGTTGACAAAATTAGTGCTCAAGGTTTTTCTTAAACTACATGGAGGCCCCTAAAACTTTGACGGAGGGAGTATTATTCATGTTTTTGTGAGACTGTAATTGACAAGTTCCGCAACCTCTTCGTGGTATGCCTTTTCCATTGTTTTTTAAAGTAAAAACCCCTCACTTCTAACGGCGCCCTCCCGGATTTGTAACAGTAGTGCATAGTGGAACACATTTTGAACATCCATTAGGGTTTGTAAACTGATGAGTAATCTTATTATTTTTCAGCAAAGATTTTTTACATCAACATTACAAACACGACGCCTCGCATAAGGACAGGTAGCCCAACACCAAGAAAATTGCAAATTAGTAGGCGCAAACAAAATGCAAAATACACATCAATATACATATCGATCTTGTCATATCAAAAACTCTAAACATCGAGGGGCTTGCAAACGACGGTGGCATGCGTGAGGATCTGGTTGGTGAACTGTCCGGCATTCTCGGTGGTGTCGATCTTGTCATGACCCGGCGGCGGCAGCAACTGGAAGTTCTGCACCAAGCGGCCAAGTGTAATGCCCATGATGGGCAGCGCAAGGATGATCCCCGGGCAGCTTCGTCGGCCGACGCCGAAGGGCACGAACCGGAAGTCGTTGCCGTGGGCCTCTACAGCCTTCTCCTCCTCGAGGAACCGCTCGGTCTGAACTCGTTGGCACGCACCCACCGTTTGGGGTCGTTGGCGAGGAACCATGCGTTCACCATGATCTTGGATTCGGCGGGGATGTCGTAGCCGGCGAGCTTGGCGTCCTTGAGGTTCATGTGTGGCACCAACATCGTGATGGGCAACCGGAGGCGAAGAGTCTCCTTCACGACCGATTGCAGGTAAGGGAGGCGCTCTAGGTCTGGCATTGTCACCGCAACGTTGGGGCCTAGCACGGCAGCCATCTCGTGGCGAAGCTTCGACTGGACGTCCGGGTGGTTCACCAGCTCAGCAACTCCCCACTCCATTGACCATATTGTTCCCTCGATGGCTGTATAGAGTTCATCAAAGGTCCTTGTGAGATTAGCTTTTCTAGAATGTACGTCTACTGCATATCCTTTGCAAATCCTAACAAGAAACAAGACTACTACCTAAAATTTCTAAAACACATACATTTTTACTCAAGGAATATTTACCTGCGACGTTGATGTTCTCGACGATGTAAAGAACATTGTCGTGGTTGATCTCCCCCTTCCTTTCGGCTTCCAGGACATGGTCCATGGCGCACCTGATCTCACCAGTATGCTCCAATGCCCTCCTACATTTATCGTAGGAAACATGCTTATTAACTTTTGAACCGGATACGCAACTGTTATATTTTACGAAGGCATGTGCACGATTGGAAGAGGTGGCGAGAAATATTTTTATCCAACATGGATGGTCGGTTGATCGGCGGATTGGTTCTCCATAGGCATTGGCGTTTTACTTCTTGATTGTAATTCGTCTAGTGCTACAGTTTATTTCTTTTCGTATGGCTGGATTGCGTCTGTGTGCATTCTTATGTGGAGGCCGGGTGTAATGCTTTCATCTTTTAAATAATAAAGCGCTTTATAAAAATAAAAGCAACTGTTATATATGAAGCTATATCGCAGTGCCGGCTGTGTTGGCATCCATGATTGATCCATCGGATTGCCGGGATTAAACTAAAAAATGTGCATTTGACGATGGTAGTCCAAGTGTCTAACTACCACATATTTCGTCACTGTGTAGACCATAAGGCGGCGTGGACAGCACATCTAGATGCTCCAAGATTTTATCCCACTCTTTTCCTTCCTTTCTATTGGAAATGACTTATGTTGCTAAGTCACCTTCCGCTCGTCTTGGGTCATCCCTTTTCAAATTCTTTTTGTATGGCTCGGTTGCATCCGATTGATCGATCCCTAGACACCGGAGGGGCAATGGACATTTGAAAAATGCCAAATGAATGCTACAACTTTGCCCATTTAAGTTTACTTTCTAATTTTTATGAGGGCTACCCAATTTCGCATGTTTCCCGTCTATGCTTCAACAAAATGTACCGTTCCTTAATTTTTTCCGCCATGGACTTACTAAGCAGATGGGCATATGGTAAACCTGCTGCTCCATTGAGAAGAATCAAGTCTAGCTAGGCGCACAGCTTGTTCCAGCGTTGATGTGTGAGGTGGGAGTGGGATGGATCTTATCACATCTGCTACAAACAAAGAAATAATGCAACCTCACCATGCAAACAAACAAGAACACTGCATGCAACACGAGAAAAGGACCCGGAGCCAGACATAAATAAATCGAAATTATATATGCACGCATTGCTTCGTCTGCTAGCTTGTTGCTACACGTACGTGACATCGACCGATTACAATTACCATTGTCACGAGACTAGCTAAGAAGGTGCTCATAGGGGTAGGGGTATGGTGTGTGCGTGCATTCATAGGGGTGAGTGTGTACACATGTATGTGAACGTCTGCGTTGTACTGTGTTTCAAAAAAACCCGGAAAGAATACCTAGCTGCCGTAACTAATTAATCGGTAAGTAGTAGCACTTACATGCGCTCTTGGACGAAGTGCTCCTCGAAGATTCTCATCCTCTCCTCCTTGAGACGTGTGCATCGGCCAAGGTAGCGCCGGAGGAAGGGGCGGAGGACGGGGATGAAGTCGCCGTAGTTGTACTCGAAGCTCTGGGCGAGCCTGCTGCGCTCTGCGTTGAGCACCTTGAGCTCGTTGAAGAGCGGGTCGTCCACGGTCTCGAACCGGCGGTCGAACATGATGCGGAACATGTCGTTGTACATCATCAGCTGCAGCCGGCGCCGGATCACCACGCCCTCCGTCGCCGACGCCGGGTCGGCCCTGAGGTCCTCCACCACCAGCCTCGCCTCCTCCTCCCACCCGGCCCGGTTCTGCGCCACCACCTTGCTCGTGAAGAAGGGCACCGTCATGATCCGCCGCATCTTGCGCCAGTGGTCGCCGTACAGCGTGAACACCATGTCCTGCCCCTTGCCGGTGAAGATGTCGAAGACGACGTTGCGGCTGCGGGAGCCGAACTCGACGCCCTGGGTGTGGAGGACCTCCTTGGCGAGCTCGGGGCTCGAGACGACGACCATGTTGCGGACGCCCATGCGGAGGAGGAACACCTCGCCGAAACGCTTGGCCATGT
>CAMZMU010000122.1:21336366-21496769 GCA_947311845.1 Poa pratensis
TTGTTGTCTATTAGGTACGCTATTAGTCTAATTACTTGATAAACCTACAATTCATTATTCATGTAAAGATTGAATTCAGTCACACTTGTTTTTGATTTGTTTATACAAAAAGGAAAAAACATGAAATCTAGAATTAGGAAGTATGATTTAGTTATATTCGTTAAAAGAAATATTTTAATGTTTTAGGCCACAATTTGCATTTTGCATCGGCGCCCCCAATTTATGGGGATGGCCCTGACTCTAACTAGATAAATCCAAAGAAGCTGCCGGACGTGGCACCGACTTACGCACATAAGACAAGGTTCTAGCCAGTTGTAGTATGAACACAAGGAGGCTACTGACTCGTATACACAAGGGTGAGGTGCAGATCAGTATGAAGTCGGTTGTAGTTTATACCTAGTTTAAACCTTGAATTCGACTTAAGAGTAAAAAAATACACGTACAAAACTTCTACTCATAAATAAATATGTGAGGGGTTATGGTCGATTGAAATTAAGAAAACAATCGATACATATCAATAAATTACCTTTTGTCTCTCAACTCATTGTTCATGCTTCCGTTCTTCAGGAACTTCTTCAAGGTTTCGTCCATTAATTGGCCGATAACCCAGCTTGAAACGGTCGAACCGATAATTTTTAATCCATAGTTGCCGGCAAAAATAGTCAGCTTATTGTATTATGTATCGCGCTTTAAGATGGCATCCCGTGACGTGCATTACAGTGAATTCCCCTTGACGCTGCGGATACACGTTGGCGTGTTTGTGTGCAAACACAATGAGGATATAGTCATAACTAAAAATGTTATTGATGAACTGTCTTGAAGACAACAACATGTAAGGATTTTTAGAGTAAAACTTTTACTCTCTCATTTTGTGGAGTATATGTGGATACGATATGTATATGAGATAGGCAAGGCTGATCCAATCAAGCTCATCAAAGGTATTTCTCTTAATAGTTTGACATACCTATGACTAAAAGAGAGTAAAGACATGAATTTAACACTTGCCATCACTTCCCTCTTTTGGTATTTTCCCTCTTTTGGTATTTGTGGGTCTCCTTCCACGTCATACGAAGTATGCACTTGAATGCAATAGCAGTCCCTTAACCCTAGGGTCAACTTTATCAAAACGCAATTAATTAGGGCAAAGGTTGTCCTTTTAGCACCCCTTAGGAGACAAGTGACACAACTGGAGCGATACATAAAGATTAGAAATCAATAAAATGATAAGACTACTTCTTTACAAATACAACCGTGGGGTGAAAACTTATGGGCAAATGGAAGTGTGGTAATTAGGGCAGAGAAAATGTGTAACATAGTGCTACCTGTGAGCGATTATAACACATTCTACGTAAATGTCGCTTTGATGAAAAAACTTCTGAACCCGGCCCCGTTTAGTTGGCACTTAATAGTGACCATAAAACATAAGAGCAAGTCCAACAGAGGCGTTATATCGCTCGAAGTCTAGTCATATTAGGTGGTTTTAAAACCAAAATAACGTTTAGACGGGCACAACAAAAAATACAAGGGCGAAAATTTCGCCACCCACTTCTCGATACTTTTGCTGAGCTGGGAGTGTCTCGGCATGGACCAACAGTCGCTTCATTTCTTCCATCACCGCCTGCCTGGAACATAAATGCCGCCCAACCCCTGCCTTGTTAGCCGTGCCGCCGCTCCACTCCGCCCCTGGCTCCCGCCCGTTCATGTAATCACACTCGTCTTGTCCGTGGACAAATCGGGACATGGAGCGCGAGGTAGAAAGGGGACACAATCGACACAGAATATAAGACAAGCCAGGTGGGGGAGGGACCGAGAGAGATATCGATATGTTAATACAAAAATAAAACAGAACTGAATATGTATAGAAAAGAACTGTACCAGATATCAAATAGATTTGCTGCCACCAGGATCCATGGAACTTTGCTGCATCTCGCACTTGGCTGCCATCTGTTTGCAGGCACCTAGCACAAAACAAGCCCAGTCCCAAGTTCTGAACCCCAACTCCCCGAGCGAGGCCCAACTCCTCTCTCACTCCCACCACGGCACTGCCACTGTCCTAACCAAACCCGCCGGTAAAAAAACCCGGTCCACACCGCCGCCGGAGACTGACAAGCCGACCACGCGCGACGTGGGTCCTGCACGTCATCGGGGGCGCGTCAACGAGCTCCCGAGGCTTCCGTCTAGACGGCGGCAGGCGGAGGCAAGTATACAAGTGGCCGCTGGAGACCCGATCCCCAAACTGACGCCGCTCGCTCACGAGCTCTCCGCCTCGCCCTCTCCCGCACCAATTTCGAAACATCAATCCAAAAGGTAGAGCCACCGCCAGCCAGCCCTTCTCCTCATCCTCCTCGCCTCAGATTAGACGGCCGACGGAGGAAGAGGAGGCGCGCCGGCGCGTCCAATTCCGCCGGGGATGGCTGTCGCGGCCGCCGCGGAGCAGCTCAGGCAGCTCGGGGAGAAGCTGGGCGCGGAGGACCTGCCGGCCGACGGCGGCGCGCTCGCCAAGCTCCTCCAGGTAAAACCAAAACCAAACCAGGCCACAACCTTTTCTTTCTCTGTTTAGCTGCCAGCGCGCGCAGGGGCTGGATCTGGGGCCGTCGCGCAAGCTCGCTAGGTTTTTAGGGTTTAGGGCGTCGGGGCCCCAGGCGTGGCTACCCGGGTCCTGCCCGCGAATTTGCAGGATTTGGGCGGATTGTGTCGCGCTGGCCGGCGAGGAGGGTTCGAAAGGAGCGATTTTTTTCAGCTAGGGCTGGGCAGCGACCAAGGAAATTGTTGGGTTCTGGCGAGATTTTGCAGGAGATTCATGCTAGGGCTGCTGTAGTTGGCGGGGCTGCTAATTGGTGCCGCGGTTACGCTTGTTCCAGGTTGAATGTACGGTTTCAGACTTTCAGTTGGAGGGTTAAAGGAAGAATTTTTCAGCTAGGGCTGGGCAGCGACCAAGGAAATTGTTGGATTCCGGCGAGATTTTGCAGGAGATTCATGCTAGGGCTGCTATAATTGGTGCCGCGGTTACGCTTGTTCCAGGTCCAGTTGTTAGGTTTCGGTAGGGTGCCAGTGCTGGAGCCAAGCTTGGGCGTGTTCTGGTTACGCTGCTGCTGAATTCATATGGTCACTGTTGGGTAGAGTCTCTGCCTTTGGAGTGGATTGTGCCGTTGCCGTTCCCGCGCAATTGCTTCAGCTCCTACCGGTTTCGAATCTTTGCGCATTAGGGTTTGTCCGGTTTTGGTGGTCCAACCAGGCTTCTATGTGCCCGATTGGCGCGTTAGCGGTTGCTTCGGTTATGCCGGTACCCGACAAGTGAATGTAAGTTTAAAAAAGCATGATTTTTTGGTTCACTAATTTGGTCGTGAACACTTTTTACGCCTACGGTGAGTGCCATGTTTACATGCTACTTTTGTCGGCACCCGTGACCTTGAATGCTTTGCTTATGTCATATATTTTTTTGTCTCGTAATTAGTGCATACGATATTTTCAGGATAAAAATAATGGCTTAGGTTTCCCATCGAGTCCTGCCTTTTTTAGAACCCCCCAAAACTAGCGGCCGCATCCTTTTGAACCCATAAAAGGTTTTAACTTCTTGTTAGTAAACAACATAATGTCCTGGTCCTTGGTTAGATCTTCTTATTTAGCTTTGGTTTATTGAGTTGTCATTTGCACGCAGCCATAACTGTCCTAACAGAACGATGCTTCTGTACTCTGAACCTCTTCAGCTATACATGAAGAATCTGGCTTAGGAACTGTACCGTTAGGGCCAATTCGGTAGGTCTAGGTACACAGTTCACATGTTGTTCTGAATGAATAGGCCGTTATTGCTCCTCATATTCCGTAACAGATATTAAAACTAGTACTCCCTCCGTTCACTGATGTAAGACCTTCTATCTTTTTCTTGATTCCTATGTATCTAGACGTATTTTAGTATGTATATTCACTCATTTTAGTATGTATGTAGTCAATATTGAAATAGCTAAAAGGTTTATAGTTGGGGCTCCAGAAGCTATATCATGTAGCTTTCAGACTTGCTTAGTTCAGTAGGTGCTACCTGTAGCCATTCGAGTGCAAGTGTCAGACTGCCAAAACAACCATCTGAAGACAACGACATATACATTGTCCTGCACTCCTGCAAGCAGGCAATGCAGGATTCAGATAAGACGAAACTAGATAAGGAACTGAATTTTGAGCAAGTTTTTGAACCATATGAATTTTGAAGAGGCACTAATAGAATCTTGTAATATCCAATCTACATTTACTAGCCAAACATCCATTCCATCATGTAAACCGAATCCAAAAAACCATATGGCATTGATTAACAGAAGTCTTTGTAGTTTGAGAGCCTAGCAAATTACACCTTAACGTAATGTCGTGACTTAAGAACTTAAGATCTCTGTCTTTCACTTTCTGTGCCAATTTTCCATGCCTTTGCAATAGTAGTCCCAATGCTGGTAGGTAAGCACAAGTTCTGTTGCATTACATTGTTGTTATTTAAATATTTTTTCCTAGAATTTCCCACTATGCTTTCTTTTGCTGGAACAAATGGACTTAATTATAGGGAGTAGAATACATCTAAAAGCTCAAGCTCAAATGTTGATCCTTTATCTTTTGAGAGGAAAATGCGGAACTTTGGTGTCATCAGTGATAGAAAAAGATCAATTGGTCTGAGAGTTAATTAATTGTCTGCCTTGTATTTCCTTTCCTAGCGCAGGCTCACCGGGAGTAATGACAGTATAACTGTACCGTCTGGATTTAACTGCTTAATTTTGACATGAGTTAATGTTAATGGCATATTACCTGTTTGCTTCTAGTACTTCCTTCTTGCTTATGTATTTTTTGGGTGTGCTATTAAGCTAATCGTTGTGCAGCAAGCTGCGGAATGCTTACATGGAATAGAGCAGTCACCAGGGTCCTCGGTGATGGAAGCCATCCAACCGTGTCTAAATGCAGTTGCCAGAGAAGATTTGCTGAAACATCAGGACGAAGATGTCAAAGTTCTCTTGGCAACCTGCTTCTGTGAAATTACAAGAATAACAGCACCTGAAGCTCCATATAATGATGATGTTTTAAGGGTAACCATCAAGAGTGCACTGAATCGAGTTAGTTTCACTTAGTTTATACTTTATGATGCGTATTCAGCATTTGAGATTTGTTTTTTCTTTCTTTTCTGCAGACCGTGTTTCATCTGATTGTTGGTACATTTGGTGGACTCGATAATGTTAATAGCCATTCCTTTGGCAGGAGAGTTGCTATTTTGGAAACAGTTGCAAGATACCGGGCATGTGTTGTGATGCTAGATCTTCAATGTGACGATCTCATCACAGATATGTTCCGAACATTTTTAAAAATCGTCAGGTAATTCCACTATGCTATCTGGACTAGTTTTCACTATTTCGGAAATAGTTGCAAAATACGAGGCATGTGTTGTGATGTTAGATCTTGAATGTGATACCGGGCATGTGTTGCGATGTTAGATCTTGAATGTGATGATCTCATCAGTCTCTCACCTTTATGCTCTCAGGCAGTTTACAGCCTCGATATAACCACTCATATGTTGGATGGTTCCCGTGATATGTGGAGCAGATGGGGCCATGGGCTCCCTTGAAGTCTTTAGAAGTTCAGCGGGCCCATATGCAGCTCTGTTGGCCTAAATATAGAAAGCTGTATCGTTCCTCATTTCATTCTATGCAAGTAGCTAGATACAAGGAACATGCATTTGTGTTCTCCTAAAACAAAATCCTTATGTCCAGCAAGTGGTTCGCTATTGGTGCTACCAAATCTACCTATATTAATTTTGAAGAAAGTGTACATGTTACCACTTAATTATATTAATTTAGGTGGCAGTGTGCATGCTATAGTTTGAATTTTATTAATTTGGGTGATATTGTACATGCTATGATTTGCTTATATTGGGTGGAAGTGTACTTGCTACAGGTATACACTTGAACAGTCAGAACCAACTAAGTGTTCTCTTATTCGTTTGCTGTTTACCCATTGTATTTTGACTTAAACTTGTTTGATGCAGTGAAAATCATGAAACAAATATTGTGAAGGCAATGCAGACAATAATGGCTCATATTGTAGATGAAAGTGAGGTTATACATGTTAATCTTCTACATGTACTGTTATCAGCTTTAGGACGTAAAAAAACTGTGAGTGCTTTAACTTCTATGGAGTCTATTTTGTAATTTATAAGATACTGTTATAAGCTTCTGCTTGTGCTTTAACTAACTCATTATTATTGTCCTTCTGTAAACTTGTAACTCTGCAACTTTTGTTTGCTAGGGTATTTCTTTACCTGCACGTAAGCTTGCTTGCAGTGTTATAGAGCAATCTGCAGGAAAGCTCGAACCATACATAAAAAAGTTTCTCACATCATCCTTGGCTGGGGACAACAGTTCTTCAAATGGCCACATTGATCATCACGAAGTCATATTTGATGTGTATCAGTGTGCTCCAAAGGTTCTTAAGGTGGTGGTGCCTTATATAACTGGGGAACTACTGGTACGATCTATCTTTGGATTATCAATTTGAACCATCTGTATCTATATGAGAGTGACTGTGATACTAGAAAAATGATAATTATGGACCAGAAAGTATTTTCTATTTTTCTAGAAAATCAACTTAAAATAAAAGTTTCATGCATCTCGTGCCTATTTTTTGTAAAGGTAATTCTGTCTTGTTAATTAAAGTTTATGTTTCTCATTTCTATAGGCAGATCAAGTAGAAACGCGGTCCAAGTCTGTTGAGTTGCTTGGGGAACTTTTTTCGTTACCTGGTGTCCCTATCTTGGAATCTTTTAAGTCTCTTTTCGTTGAGTTCCTGAAGAGATTGACTGACAGAGTAGTAGAAATCCGTGTTTCTGTTATTGGGCATTTAAAGAAATGTCTGATGTCATACCATTCCCGCCCTGAAGCTCCAGAGATAATAAGTAAGTATCTATGTTCCCTAATAATAATTCGTATCATTTGAAGGAGCACATAAGCATTCTTACCCTAAGGGTTGGCTCCTCGACAGAGGCACTTTGTGACAGATTGTTGGATTACGAAGAAAATGTACGAAAACAAGTTGTGGCTGCTGTTTGTGATGTAGCTTGCCATGCATTTGGTGCTGTTCCAGTTGAAACTATCAAACTAGTGGCCGAGCGTGTCCGTGATAAATCAGTTAGTTCTTCTTTGCTCTTTCCATCATCTTTCATTTTTTTTATGTGTTCACTGTATAGTTTACTGAAATGTCGGGCTTCCTTTGAATAAAAAACCAGCATCCAGTGAAGTGCTACACCATGGAGAGATTGGCTGATATCTACAAGCTATATTGCCTGAAGGGTTCTGATAGCTCAACTAGTTCTGATGATTTTGAGTGGATACCCGGAAAATTATTAAGATGTCTTTATGACAAGGATTTTAGGTAATATTACTCAATATTCCCGAGGCTAGTTGCATACTGATTCAAGAATATGCAACAGAAACATATAACTTGTTCAACTTATGATTTACCACTTCTAGTGATGTTATACTCCCTCAGTGTGTATGCTTTCATGTCTGGGATATTTGCTGGTCTTTTCTTGATACACTGTCATATTACCTTTGCAATAATTTCTGCCTGTTATTTAAACTTCTCTTGAGATTTGCCTGATGGATATATTGTTCTTTGAGGTTGATACAATGTGAGTAATTTTGACACTGTATAGAATCAGCGTGATAATTTGTGTTGTTTATCTGTTCGCATCCTGTATAGCGTCAAATCTGGCATCTTGCATGGAAATTAGTTCGAGAGTATCACCTTTTTTTCCCAGGCACGGATATTGTATTAAGTTATTTTCCGATACTGCACTCTCTGATCTGTGAAATTCTAGTGAGCTTTGATGTAATGTCCACCTTGTTGTTTTTTGTTTATTTGGTGCAGACCTGAGTCCATCGAATCAATTTTATGTGGTTCATTGTTCCCACCAGAATTTCCGATAAAGGAAAGAGTGAAACATTGGATAGCTGCTGTCACACATTTTGACAAAGTTGAGATGAAAGCTCTTGAACAAATTCTTCTACAAAAACAAAGGTTTGACAGTCTATCGATAAATCATTGAGTTCGACAATTGCTCTCCTTGGTAATGTTTTGATTTGTTGCATTTTGTTCAACTTCAGACTACAACAAGAAATGCTGAAGTACATGTCCCTTCGGCAGATAAGCCAGGTTTGTGATTCTTGAGACTGGAAAGCACCGCAGAGCTACTGTTTCATTGATACGTTGCCTTAATCTTCTTGTATTTCAGGAAGATGCTCCTGATCTTCAGAAAAGAATCGTAGGATGTTTCCGGAGCATGTCCCGTTTGTTCAGTGACACAACAAAGACTGAGGAGTGCTTGAACATGCTTCATCAGCTAAAAGATGCCAACATCTGGGAAATGTTCACAAGCTTGCTTGATTGTGCAACAGCATTCAATAAAGCTTGGTCTATCCGGGTACCTACTATATTCTTAGTCTTATCCGGGTACCAAAACCAGTATAGTAAAAAAAGACCCCTCTAGTTCGTTCTTAACACGAGCTTTTACTCCTGTTGATTCCATTTATATTGCATTACTGCATAAAGTTGGGGATTACTGCCATATACTGGTTTCATAATTGTATCTACCACCTAACTTGGTGACCATACATATACTCTCCATGTAGATAGAATCGCCTATTAGAAATAGACATTGTTATCTATTTCTGAATCTGCTATATTTTAAACAATTTGAATTTTACTTCTAACTGCAGGTTGATTTACTCAAGTCACTTGGTGAAAAACATGAACTATATGATTTTGTGAGCACATTATCAATGCGTTGTTCGTATTTACTTGTGAACAAGGAATATGTCAGAGAGATCCTTTCTGAAGCTTCTGAACACAAATCTTCTGGGAATACAAAACTCATCTCATCATGCATGAATCTTCTGACGGTATACTTTTCTGAAGCACAGTTTCTGTTCTTGATGCAACAATATTTTTCCTGATGTCATGGAAGTAAAAACTACTTGTTCCGCTTGCATGGACTGTGTGTTACTTATTGTACCCAAGGGTGAACAGTTGTTGATTAAAAAAATGAGGATTAAACAATTGTTTCTTTCAGCAGATTTTCTCCAATCATTAAGTCGTGAATTCCATTCATTGGCTGTCATGTGATGGGTTTTAGTTAAGGTCCCTGCAGGACAGCTATGTAAATTGTAGGATACCTGCTAGCTTCAAAGTAGGATAAAAGGCTAGGCATGTAGTTTGTTATATCTGGATAGGGTAAATTAATTACTTTATATCTTCTGTTACTCCAAAGATGTGCAAACCTTGGTCGTGGCGCTGTAAATACTGAAGGAGTACAACATGCTTATTGATGCAAAGGGCCTTAGGCAGATGGATATATCATGAAATTTGCACTCATGTATTGAATGGGCACATAACGTGCTGGTGCATTTTTCTCCATCGAACTTTAGATGGTGGTTCTCATTCCATGCTGTTTACACATTGCAGGCAATATCTAGTTTCTTCCCTTCGCTTTTATCTGGATTCGAAGAAGATATCGTTGAACTTCTGAAGGAGGATAATGAAGTGCTTAAAGAGGGTATTGCTCATGTTTTGTCCAAAGCTGGTGGCAACATTCGTGAACAACTGGCCTCATCAAGGTCAGCTGCTTGAAAGTTCTTTATTGTGTAATCTATTTTGCACTCTGCAATACTTACTATGGTTATGGACCTAAGTTGCTGTACATTCCATTTCAGCTCTGTTGCTCTTTTACTAGAGCGGCTGTGTTTAGAGGGCACACGGAAGCAGGCTAAATACTCTGTTCATGCTCTAGCTGCTATAACAAAAGATGATGGTTTGATGGCACTATCTGTTCTTTACAAGGTCTGGATTTGCCCCAGATGTTTCTTTTGTACTGTATATTTGAGATTTTCTGATATATTATGCCTACCATTTTAACTTCGCAGAGACTTGTGGATTTGTTGGAGGAGAAGAACGTTCATTTACCTTCTATCTTGCAATCTTTGGGGTGTATAGCTCAGATAGCAATGCCAATTTTCGAAACAAGGGCGAAGAGATAATAAGTTTCATAAGTAAAAAAATTCTTGACTGCAGTAATGTAAGAACGCTTACCATCTTTAAATTTCAATTTCTTCCCTTTTTTCAAATTTTTAATGCAATTCTAAATTTATTACCAGGCTACTATTGAAGTTTCTGCTGATAAATCTGAATGGAGTGATAGTTCACATAGTTGTTTGTTAAAGGTTAGTGAGATTATGGTTTTCATGGTCTGCTTTACCCCAATCGTCGATGCTCGTTTACTTCTTGTTATTCTCTTCTGATATTTTCATCTGTAGATTTATGGCATTAAAACCTTAGTGAAGAGCTGTGTACCTTGCAAAGATGGTGAAACGCATCCTGGAATAGAAAATTTAATGGCCATTCTTAAGAACATTCTTACATATGGTGATATTTCCTCAGACAAGATTTCAAGGTACCAAGAAAGGCATGCCTCTATTTTAGTGCATACATCTGTTACATATAATATTATTTGTCATTCTCATTACTCCATTATTACTTGCAGTGCCAGTGATAAGGCCCATTTGAGGCTGGCAGCAGCGAAAGCTGTTCTCCGCTTATCAAGACAATGGGATCATAAAGTGCCTGTGGATGTGTTTTATTTGACTCTGAGGATTTCACAGGTATGATTTGGAATATGTAGCTTAGCTGGCTTTCATTGTCTCTTTCATTTGGTTCTCTTGTCTGCACAATCCTCTTTGGAGATTTATGGTTTTGTTCATTACTAGGATGATTATCCTCAAGTGAGGACATTGTTCCTCAGTAAAGTACATCAATATCTCAAGGAGAGGGCTTTGGATGCAAAATATGTCTGCGCCTTCTTGATAGGCATGGATGGTTATTGTACACCACAGTACGAAGAGGTTCATATTCTAAACACGATAATCAATTGATTTTCTCCATTTCACCGATTCTAATACTATATCTTCTCTTTTTGCAGTTCAAGCACAACCTGATTGAAGTGGCACAGATATGCCAACAAGTTAAAATGCGTCAGCTATCTGTCCAAGCAGATGTGAATTTGCTCACTGCTTACCCAGAATATATAATTCCATATCTGGTTCATGTCCTTGCTCATGATCCTTCATGCCCTAACATTGAGGAATATGAGGATATCAAAGCATTTGGTCCAATTTACTGGTATTTTATAGTAGCCCTTACAGTATTGCTCTATTGTTACTGTGAGAAACACTACTTAATTTCGTATTTGCTTGATGTGCTGAAACATCAATGATTGAGAACACCATGGCATTTGGTAATTTAGCATGATAATTGTTCATTAGTTCTTATGGTATCATTTTCTTGCACTTGGTATCATTGTAATACCATTCTGTTTTCTTCATAGAGTGCTTGATCATAGCACACTTTAACTTTGTGCAGACAAAACGTAACGGTAGTCAACGAATTGAAATTCTTATATTGACCTTTTCCTATGGCTATTAACGTAACACCTCCTGGAAGGCTAGTTTTCTTTGTATGTAGTTATGCACACTGTTCTGACACAGAAAATAATGTCTATTTTCGGACTTCTCTTGTTGAAATTATTGTACTCTTGCGTATGCGTATTTATGAAAGACCTCTTTCCAGGCGTTTGCATCTACTTCTTTCAATTCTTCTGGGAGAAGAAAGTTTGCAGTATAGTGTACCTGGTATGAAAAAGGAGAGCTTCATGACAACACTATCTATATTCAGAAGCATCAAATGTTCTAAAGACGTTGTTGATGCAAATAGACCAAGGTAAAGCTATCGTTTCTACATTTGTTCTCATGTACTTCAATCCGTTTGCTTGCTGTAAGTGTGACTTAAGCGAGGTATGTTGTTTGCAGACTCTATATGCTATATGTGATCTTGGTATTCTTATTGCAAAGAAGTTATGTCCAGATGAGATAAATGCATCTGAAAATCAAACAGTTCCATTGCCTGCTCAACTTTATGTGCCAGTTCAGAATGACCAAAAGGAAAACTCCGTGGTATGTGATTTTAACAAATCATGAAGCAGCCTCTTTGATGGTTACCAGACGTCAAGTTTGTCACCTTTTCTATATAGGCTTCTGATTGAAATAATTGACTTGTTATTTTGTAGGTAAATGATGAGCAGAAGTGGGCGGGATGCGAGAATGTATTGGCCCATTTTGAGGCTCTTATGGCAGCAAATATTGCTGAGGTACAGAGCACACGCTTCACTGTTCATTTTGTGATCCACTTCAATTGTCCGCTGAACCTTGACTCCTCTAGTGCTTTATGTACTTCAGGTTGAATCTCCCGAAGATAAAATGCTCATAGATGAGACTGATGAATTTGGTAATGAAATCCCTCTAGGGAAAATTGTCCAAATTCTTAAATCTCGAGCAGCAAAAAAAACAGGGAGAAAACAGAAGGCAGCATCTGTTTCAGTAGATATTGGAAAAGATGATGATGTCTTGGGATTGTTAAGAGAAATAAACTTAGATAACCAAGAAAATTTGGGAGAGTCGACCGTAAAGAGCAAACCAAAGAAGGGGCAGATGGATGTTAAAGAGAGCAACGAGAAGCCAGTAGATTTTTCGACACCAAAACGCAAAAGATCAGTTTCTAAGAGTAGACCACACTCAGCACAAGGCAATAAAGACAGCGACAAGCTTTTAGTGCACTCTGTCAGCACAGGGAAAACCAATAATTCAGAAAACAAGTTGAAGAAGAAAAGTAGAACTGCAACTGGTACAGAGTTGGTAGCATCTCCTACCAGTACCAAAACCCCTGTATCCAAAGGGAAAAATGGTGCTAAGAAGTCCCATACTGAAGTCTGGAGTAGCAGTGGAAAGGTAAGTTCTTTTCATCCTATGGTACGTACTATGTATTTGCGGGACCTACTGCTAAACTTCTGGTTCTAATTTGCCAATTAATATTGAACTTTCTCCAGAAATCTGCTGATAAAGAAAGCACTACACAAACTGCTGATTTGGCTAGTCTAAATGGGTCATACAAGAGACATAAGCCAAGATTCGCTTCTGGTTTAGCAAAGGTAATCTCGAAGGCTTATGCAGGCATCATGAATAAAGTCTCTAAAAGGAAGCATACATATGCTAGTAGTAGTCAAAGATGTGCAAGTGCTAGTACAGTTATCCTTATAGTCTCTGTACTAAGAATTAACTAATTCCTGTAGTGTTCAACACATGACTCGAGCAGTAAAGACTTGGTAGGTCAGAGAATAAAAGTTTGGTGGCCTATGGATAAGAAGTAAGTTCCCTGTTTTGTGTAATTCTGAACATTTGCTATCATCTCATTTGTAAGGTGGCTTAGAGTTTAATTTTTTCTTGGCAGATATTATGAAGGTGTCGTAAAATCTTATGATTCAGCCAAGAAACTGCATACAGTAAGTTCCCTCGGAATGTTCATGTTTTCATTTTAGATGGAAGAACGTGCATTGATTAGTATGATGTACTTGGTTGATCCATTTTTCGCTGTTAGGAGTACCATCATGGAAAACAAAGATGGCTTTACGTTTATCAATAGGCATATTCATTTTATAATGCAATGCTTCTCTGGAATCTGCCTAGCGTTTTTGTTTGAACTTATATTGCTTAAAAGGGTTATTGTGTTGGACTTATTGATAATGTATGTTCCTTTCTTCTGCATATCATTAGCATCACAGCGTGCAACAGCTGCATCTTTGCTATATTTTTATTCAGGCTGGTAAGAGATTGTGACTGCTGGATATACTAAATATGAATATCATCTCGGCGTAGGTTCTGTACGATGACGGAGAAGTTGAGCAGCTTAACATGGCTAAAGAAAAGTGGAAAAGTGCTGAAAGTAACGGTTCACCAATAAAGGTAGATTGTTATCGATTTCCTTTCTTGCAATTGCGTCTTTAACCTTAAAAATAATGTTTAACTCATAATAGTTTAACTGCTTGTCTACAGCAGCAAAAGGAGGATCTTCCAGCGACAAACCAAGGAAGGTAAGTCAGATTTTCTTCTTCAAATCTACTCTGTAATACACTGTTTGGAACATCTTGGGAGTAAAATTAATACGCTACTATTTCTTCCTATATATGTACCATTCCTAATGCAATGGATGGTTTTCAAGACAAAAGTATAGCTCAAATAAAATAATATGCTTTGCTTACCACCTGATCGATGCAACACCTTACAGAGCAAAGGAGACGAGAACTCCCAGCAGCGGGAAAGTTACGCCTAACCAACAGAAGTCATTAGAGAAGTAAGTCGACACCTCAAACTCTCAGGCTTAAGAGCCTTGCTGCAATTTTGTCAATATTAATCCATCTCTTTTAGGCCCTCACCTCTAAAGAGGAAAGCAAAACCAAAGTCTCCCGCGAAAAACAAGCGTAGAAAGACAGCTGGAGGCAACAAGTCCGTCGAAGCTAACGATTCAGATGCATCTGGTTCCCTTGCTCATTCGTATTCTGACGAAGATGTGAAATCCGGTATGGCTATTAATCGTTCATTTATGGCCCTCTTGTATTTATGGATAACAGTTTTCATCATAGATGAGTGGCTTGTGTTATGTCCCAGGTGGTCACAAGGAGAAAGAGGTAGCAGCAGTTAGCTCGGCCGAGAAACACCAAAGACGGTAAGCCAGAATTGCTTCATCAAGTCTACTATATAATACACTGTTTGGAACATCTTGGGAACAGGAATGGAGTAGAGGATCATTGAAGTCGAGCATTATCAAAGTAGCTTGTCAACGTCTTTCCAAAGTGTTAGGTGTAAAGGTTTCCTGTCAGATTAACTTACTGTACCAATCCTAATGCAATGGATGGTTTGCAAGTAAAAAAAGATAGCTCAAATCAAATAATATACTTTGCTTAGCATCTGATCGGATGTAACACCTTACAGAGCACGGGAGACGAGAACTCCCAGCAGCGGGAAAGTTGCGCATAACCAACATAAGTCAATGGAGAAGTAAGTCAATATATCTAACTCTTAGGCTTAAGAACCTTGCTGCAATTTCTCATTATTAATCCATCTCTTTTAGGCCCTCACCTCTAAAGAGGAAAGTGCAACCAAAATCGCCCCCGAAAAACCAGCGTAGGAAGACAGCAAAAGGTGACAAGTCTGTCGAAGCTAATGATTCAGATGCATCTGGTATGGCTGTTAGTCGTTGATTCATGTGCCTCTTTTATTTCATCAATAACATTTTCATCACGAGCTTAGCGTAATACTTGTTACCAGGTGGTCACGAGGAGAAAGAGGTAGCGGCAGTTAGCTCGGCCGAGAAAGAAAAACCAGAGAAAGAGTCCAAAGAAGAGGTGGAGCTGAAAGAGGAAAAACCTGATGGCAATGGTTTGAGCAGCAAGGAAGAATCCGACGATGAGACTCTTGTAAGCGTGACTCGCTTATCGACGCTGGTACCTTGATATTCTTCTGTAAAGAAATATTCTCTTATGATGTTTTGCTGTGTTGAATCTGCAGAGTGTGTGGAGAAAGCGCGCATCGCAAGCGACATAGGCTTGTTGACATGTCTTCCTTCCTAGGATGCAGATATCAGAGGCAGTCGTTTGGGAATGTGGATACCTCATTAATCTGACCCTTGCAGCAGCAGTTTGACAGTTGCAATGTAGAAAATGTTCTTGGCAATAGCAGCAACAGGTTTAGGAATAGAGGAGCAGCTGGATAGGATTCGTTTTGTTATGCTATTTTAGGTGCTAGAACTTGCTGCCCTCTGGACGTTCGCGGGGCGGGTCTCAGGGGTTATGTAACTTATCTGGTTGCCGTTGTTCCACAGGAAATAGCGATCGTTGTGTTAGAACTCATGTAGAATATGTTTGTTGTACAACAATAAACTGGTGTCTTGGGGTTGTATTGTGGTCGGAGGACTCTTCCATGGCCGGATCCTTAAGAAACATGTTTTGCGTATAGAATGAGATTCAGTATTTGTTTGGACCCATCATAGTTGAAGTTGAGTTTTTGTTTGACGAATCTGTGCGTGACCACCTTGATTTTCGACATAATGTGGTATGTATGGAGTTTTGGTTTAACATGTTAAGAGTAAAGATTCATAAGATATTGAATGTGATGCATTCAAAGGGGAAACTATGTCAAATAAAAGAAGTGAAAATCAAATTCTGGACTCTAGAGAAGTGCCTTTTCTCATTGTAACCTGCATGATCTGGGTTTCCCGGGAGCCCCTTGGACTTATGACATAAAGCAGAAGGGTATGTGAAATGTGAGAGTTCGTCTGGAACGTGCTTGTGGCTTGCCCGGCATGGTCCGAAAATCTTCCCTTCACGTTCTGATCACTGTCCCATTTTGCTCAAACTTGAACAGGATTCAGCGATGAAAAGCTGAGACGCCCCATGCTTAGATCCGAAGCATGTTAGGAGCGTGAATATTCTTTGCTAGCTGAGGTGAAAACCGCCTGGGAGTTCTCAACGGGA
The DNA here is from genome assembly GCA_947311845.1 of Poa pratensis. Lineage (NCBI taxonomy): Eukaryota > Viridiplantae > Streptophyta > Magnoliopsida > Poales > Poaceae > Poa > Poa pratensis. The sequence continues at coordinate 21,352,799 of CAMZMU010000122.1, forward strand.
CAATGGCTGAAATCACACAAGAAATGGAGTTTCTGGCTACAGATTTCTTCAAAAATCTGTTTACGGCTGATAATCGGCGCGATCGAGTAACATCCTACATATTGTGCATCCCGAAATCACACAAGAAATAGCTTGTGACTTGAGCTTGGCGAGGCGTAGAGTAGTGCACTTCGTCCCCGTCGCTGATTCGATCTCTGGCTGGCCGCTGAGTTTCTGTCCCGGTCAGATCGATCCAGTAGGTAAATATCCGGTATACTATTTCTTTCTTTCCACGAGTCTATCCATGGAAAGCGAGCTTTTTTTGGTTGTTGACGGGAACGTGAGCCAGCCTTGCCACTAATATACTACTCCCTCTGTTCTTAAATGTAAGATGCTTTAAGTGTTACACATGTTGTCTAGGTATATATTAAAATGAGTGAATATACACATGAAATGTGTCTAGATACATTTGTACATTTGTATGTGGATAAATCTGAAAACATCTTATATTTGGGAACCGAGGGAGTACTAATCACTATATTCAACTGAGTGCACTGGCCTATAATAGTAATAGGACTATATTTGCTAATTTTTTTAGAACAAGAGGATCATCAGAACTGATTTTCTTTACTAAATTCCTGAGTTTACGCGAGATTGTAATCTCGATTATTTTGACAATGCCACACCCTTTTTGTACTACATCTTCTCAATTATTTAATCAAATAACAACTCTCCACTGCTAACTCGGTCTGTTGTACAACAATACTATTTTGTTGTTGAAACAAGCAACAATACTATTAATATACTACAAATCGTAATGTTCCACTTGGTGTACTAGCCTACCACAATAATTGCGATGCTGCTACTCTTTTGCATATGCGTCTCGGGCATATGAGTGAACTTGGTTAGGCAGAATGAAACACGAGAGGACTTCTTGATGGATATAGCACCGGCAAGTTGAAGTTCAGTGAGCATTACATTTTTGGCAAGCACAGGAGGGTGAAGTTCAATACTTCGTTTTTATAACCATCTGGTAAGCAGAACGGACAAAGAACTGTCCCGATTTCTCGTAAGTACTGTATAAGTTAATTTTTTAGACAAGGAGAATCAGCACAATCGATTTGGTTTATTATTCCTGATTTTTTGCAATTGTCATCTACTCCATCGGTTCAGAAAAAAATGTCGTAGATTTGTCTACATACATCCGAATTTGGACAAACTTAAGACATCTATTTCCGAACGGAGGGAGTAGATGTTGGCAAATAATTAGAGCTGTTTACCTGTTACTCCCTCCGTTTCAGTTTAAAGGGTCTGCACGTAGTTTAACAAAAAACCATTAATTTGGTCAACAAAATATAAATTTTATGTCACAAAACTTATACTAATAAAAACTTCTTTTAAAAATAAATCAGCATGACTTTTATGGCATATTCTCATATTTTGTTGACAAAATTAGTGCTCAAGGTTTTTCTTAAACTACATGGAGGCCCCTAAAACTTTGACGGAGGGAGTATTATTCATGTTTTTGTGAGACTGTAATTGACAAGTTCCGCAACCTCTTCGTGGTATACCTTTTCCATTGTTTTTTAAAGTAAAAACCCCTCACTTTCTAACGGCGCCCTCCCGGATTTGTAACAGTAGTGCATAGTGGAACACATTTTGAACATCCATTAGGGTTTGTAAACTGATGAGTAATCTTATTATTTTTCAGCAAAGATTTTTTACATCAACATTACAAACACGACGCCTCGCATAAGGACAGGTAGCCCAACACCAAGAAAATTGCAAATTAGTAGGCGCAAACAAAATGCAAAATACACATCAATATACATATCGATCTTGTCATATCAAAAACTCTAAACATCGAGGGGCTTGCAAACGACGGTGGCAAGCGTGAGGATCTGGTTGGTGAACTGTCCGGCATTCTCGGTGGTGTCGATCTTGTCATGACCCGGCGGCGGCAGCAACTGGAAGTTCTGCACCAAGCGGCCAAGTGTAATGCCCATGATGGGCAGCGCAAGGATGATCCCCGGGCAGCTTCGTCGGCCGACGCCGAAGGGCACGAACCGGAAGTCGTTGCCGTGGGCCTCTACAGCCTTCTCCTCCTCGAGGAACCGCTCCGGTCTGAACTCGTTGGCACGCACCCACCGTTTGGGGTCGTTGGCGAGGAACCATGCGTTCACCATGATCTTGGATTCGGCGGGGATGTCGTAGCCGGCGAGCTTGGCGTCCTTGAGGTTCATGTGTGGCACCAACATCGTGATGGGCAACCGGAGGCGAAGAGTCTCCTTCACGACCGATTGCAGGTAAGGGAGGCGCTCTAGGTCTGGCATTGTCACCGCAACGTTGGGGCCTAGCACGGCAGCCATCTCGTGGCGAAGCTTCGACTGGACGTCCGGGTGGTTCACCAGCTCAGCAACTCCCCACTCCATTGACCATATTGTTCCCTCGATGGCTGTATAGAGTTCATCAAAGGTCCTTGTGAGATTAGCTTTTCTAGAATGTACGTCTACTGCATATCCTTTGCAAATCCTAACAAGAAACAAGACTACTACCTAAAATTTCTAAAACACATACATTTTTACTCAAGGAATATTTACCTGCGACGTTGATGTTCTCGACGATGTAAAGAACATTGTCGTGGTTGATCTCCCCCTTCCTTTCGGCTTCCAGGACATGGTCCATGGCGCACCTGATCTCACCAGTATGCTCCAATGCCCTCCTACATTTATCGTAGGAAACATGCTTATTAACTTTTGAACCGGATACGCAACTGTTATATTTTACGAAGGCATGTGCACGATTGGAAGAGGTGGCGAGAAATATTTTTATCCAACATGGATGGTCGGTTGATCGGCGGATTGGTTCTCCATAGGCATTGGCGTTTTACTTCTTGATTGTAATTCGTCTAGTGCTACAGTTTATTTCTTTTCGTATGGCTGGATTGCGTCTGTGTGCATTCTTATGTGGAGGCCGGGTGTAATGCTTTCATCTTTTAAATAATAAAGCGCTTTATAAAAATAAAAGCAACTGTTATATATGAAGCTATATCGCAGTGCCGGCTGTGTTGGCATCCATGATTGATCCATCGGATTGCCGGGATTAAACTAAAAAATGTGCATTTGACGATGGTAGTCCAAGTGTCTAACTACCACATATTTCGTCACTGTGTAGACCATAAGGCGGCGTGGACAGCACATCTAGATGCTCCAAGATTTTATCCCACTCTTTTCCTTCCTTTCTATTGGAAATGACTTATGTTGCTAAGTCACCTTCCGCTCGTCTTGGGTCATCCCTTTTCAATTCTTTTTGTATGGCTCGGTTGCATCCGATTGATCGATCCCTAGACACCGGAGGGGCAATGGACATTTGAAAAATGCCAAATGAATGCTACAACTTTGCCCATTTAAGTTTACTTTCTAATTTTTATGAGGGCTACCCAATTTCGCATGTTTCCCGTCTATGCTTCAACAAAATGTACCGTTCCTTAATTTTTTCCGCCATGGACTTACTAAGCAGATGGGCATATGGTAAACCTGCTGCTCCATTGAGAAGAATCAAGTCTAGCTAGGCGCACAGCTTGTTCCAGCGTTGATGTGTGAGGTGGGAGTGGGATGGATCTTATCACATCTGCTACAAACAAACAAATAATGCAACCTCACCATGCAAACAAACAAGAACACTGCATGCAACACGAGAAAAGGACCCGGAGCCAGACATAAATAAATCGAAATAATATATGCACGATTGCTTCGTCTGCTAGCTTGTTGCTACACGTACGTGACATCGACCGATTACAATTACCATTGTCACGAGACTAGCTAAGAAGGTGCTCATAGGGGTAGGGTATGGTGTGTGCGTGCATTCATAGGGGTGAGTGTGTGCACATGTATGTGAACGTCTGCGTTGTACTGTGTTTCGAAAAAACCCGGAAAGAATACCTAGCTGCCGTAACTAATTAATCGGTAAGTAGTAGCACTTACATGCGCTCTTGGACGAAGTGCTCCTCGAAGATTCTCATCCTCTCCTCCTTGAGACGTGTGCATCGGCCAAGGTAGCGCCGGAGGAAGGGGCGGAGGACGGGGATGAAGTCGCCGTAGTTGTACTCGAAGCTCTGGGCGAGCCTGCTGCGCTCTGCGTTGAGCACCTTGAGCTCGTTGAAGAGCGGGTCGTCCACGGTCTCGAACCGGCGGTCGAACATGATGCGGAACATGTCGTTGTACATCATCAGCTGCAGCCGGCGCCGGATCACCACGCCCTCCGTCGCCGACGCCGGGTCGGCCCTGAGGTCCTCCACCACCAGCCTCGCCTCCTCCTCCCACCCGGCCCGGTTCTGCGCCACCACCTTGCTCGTGAAGAAGGGCACCGTCATGATCCGCCGCATCTTGCGCCAGTGGTCGCCGTACAGCGTGAACACCATGTCCTGCCCCTTGCCGGTGAAGATGTCGAAGACGACGTTGCGGCTGCGGGAGCCGAACTCGACGCCCTGGGTGTGGAGGACCTCCTTGGCGAGCTCGGGGCTCGAGACGACGACCATGTTGCGGACGCCCATGCGGAGGAGGAACACCTCGCCGAAACGCTTGGCCATGCCACGAGGTTGCGGTGGTTCAGGTCGTCACCGACCTGGAGCCAGTTGCCCACGATGGGTGCTCCAGAGGGTCCTGGAGGAAGCCGGAAACGCTTGCCGGTGAGCTTCGCGACGGAAATGGCGAGCACCGCCGCAGCTACGAGGCCCAGAAGGGCCTTCTCCAGGAGGAGGGCATCCATCGGCGGTTGGTGGCTTTTGTGACAGTGTAATTGGCTAGCTGTTGGAGTTAAGCACGTATGCTAGTGAGTACTCCAGTCATAGTAGCACGCTAGCTACTCTTAGTTGTTATATATGTAACCAGAGAGAACCAGGGTGCGGCTTGGCTGGCTTGCTGTGGCTTCCTTGGATAAATTACTAAATATTAAACTTCATGTGATTCCGTATACTCCGGCATCAAGATATCATGGCTTTCTTGAAGAAATATCAATGAGCTCTAGAACAAAGTTCAATTTCTCAGCAATCTTCCACACGAAGTTCTGACTGAAATCACATGTAAATAGTAGATGTAGCATGGTTTCATTGGTATCTTCATCACATAGTACATAGTGTGAGCATTCCACATAGAAATTCTTTCTGACTATCATGTCTTTGGTGTTTAATATGTCTTGGACCGGAAACCAGAAAAGGTACTTATGCCTGGGCAGACTATGTTATTTCTGGATCCATTTAGAAGGGATTAGAGCTTGTGGAGGCTTACGGATGGCAGCATAAACTTTCTTTGCAAAATAAGAACAATACAGAAGGCTCATTTTCCCCATTGTGTTTAGCCATCAAACACTATTTTTTTAACACACAATGTTACATCCAGTCCAACATTGTTTTACGCAAAACAGTAGGCAAGCCCCCTACCGTGTCATTTTCATTTATAAAATTGGATATTTACATGGTATGGCTAGTACATAAGAGGAAACTTACAATGTATCAATCCATTGATGCATGCCTTCCTTGAGGCTGGGTTTCGCTCTATGCATAACAAGAGCAAATGATTCCTTGAAAAATCTGAAGCATTCATGTATGTCCAGGTTCTGGCCATCAAATATAAATTTATCTCTGTGGTTCCAGTACAATTTTTTCTTAAGATTTTTTGATATGGCTAATATTTTTTTATATACTGTATTATATATCGATAAAATAATTCGAGCTGGATACAACAAATTGGTAAAACAACAAGTACCAAATATACATATCTAGCGGGTGCATGCGCAGGTCACCATGCTCGTTCTCACATATTTTGCAAGATACAAAAGCCTCGTATGAGGACTGAGGATAATTCAGTCATTAAGGACTGAGCCAACAAAAAGGCAGTACTTGCTAATTCGATCTCATCTCACATATTTAAATATACCTTTCTGTCTTTATTACATGATATTTTTTATATATACTCGACGTATCGCTGTGCACCTGTTTTTGGAAAATGTTGAATTGGGTTTCTCCATATCCCCATGTCGGTGTCGCCGTATTGGTATTTTTCCCTTTTCACTAGTTTTTCTTGACCCGTCCTTCTCTCGCAGAATGATTCAATCCTATCGCAGGCTTCCACTATGAGATCAAGAGGTGCCCCAAAGAATATCCTAACCCAGTTCTTCAACCCAAGGACAGAACCTGGAAATACAAACGACAAAAATTTAAATTATAAATCAAAAGCACAGTGATGATACTTAGAAAAAAAATACAGTACAACAACACTTGGAAACAAATACAGTACAATAACATGTTAACATTTATTATGAGCTTCTTGTACCGGTAACCACAAGCTTGCAGATAACAGTTACAAAAATAAAAAGATGGTAAATCTAGTGCATTATACCAGGTAAAACAAGCACAGATTCTTCTTTGATCAATTCACGAGCAAAGTCCATGTCATTTGAAATGCCAAAAAGAAGCGAAGTGTTGATTTCAACCTGCATGATTATGTGACCATCAATCCAAAGGTAGGGTAACAAATGATTATATCACCCAAACCAGTTCAGCTTTGTACCAACCATCATGAACATTGAGCCGTGAGGCATTGAGTAACATTCCAAACCTTCAATCTTGTTCACTCTTTGGTAGAGAGCAGCAGCAGCAGACTCTAGCAAGTTGAGAACATTTTGATGGAACTCGTTGTGTTCTTCTGAAAGAATCTTAGGAACTGCTGCCTGTTGTATGAAAAGATCTTATCTTATCCTAGTAAGTGTTTCCTCACTCACTTGTGTAGGCAAAACACAATTTATTTAAAGGTTTCTGACCTGAATGATCGAGGCTGGTCCTGAAGTCACATTCAGTAGCATCTCAGTTGCAGTTTTGACCTTTAGAAGAACAAAATTATGGATACGCGTACATTATTGCATATAGGTAAAATGCAAAAACATGTCAAGAATATAGTGCCTTACATGCTTGAGTGTACCATGAAGATCACAGAAGGCCAACCAACCAAGACGCCATCCTGGTAACATGTATCTCTTTGAGATCCCTCCAATGGTGATGACTGGTGCAATGTGTGCATATGAGGCCATTGGAACAAACTTGCTGCCACCAAAGACCATATGTGCATATACCTCATCTGCTATTACTGGAATCCCCAAATCTCTTGCAGTTCCAGCAATCTACGTATATGAGGATGTGGTTGCTGATCAGTAAAAATGTACATTTATAATGCATACTAGCCAAATGTTGGTGCGATCCTTTTGAAGTTTGTTTGCATTGCTTGAGTTGTTCAAACTCTTGTGTTATCATAGTCCTTCTATTTATGAAAAACTAATTAGATATCTATCTAAATTAGTGCAACTATGTTATATTGTTATGTAATATTTATATATTATTTGTTAACAGGTAATTCGTAGAGATGAGTGGACCACCACCAACTCAGAGTACATGAAGGTACAACTGTTAATGAAAATTATTGTGATTCATTTCTAGGATGTAATTGGTGAGTTAAGCTGTCGAACAATCACATGGAGGAGATGCTGCGCCGAGTAGACCGCGCCGCATGGATTATTTGGGTTGATGACAACAATTGCTGCGGTGGCATCATCAGCCAGGGCGCGCACGCCTGCAAGATCGGCCTCCCAACCGTTCCGGGACAAGAGGTCGTAGAACCGGGGTTCGGCACCGACAAGCTCGCAAGCTGCCTCATAGGGAGCAAAGCCAGGTCGCGGTAGAAGGATGTTCGCCCCTGGAGCTCCACCGAGCACCGTGGTGATGGCCGTGATCGCACCTGTACCTGCAACTGTCATGAACACGTCGGACTCCCTGATGTGATGGTCCGCTCCAGCAGATAGGTGGTCGGCGACCGCTCTGTTGTAGAGAAGGTCACTCGCGTCAGTTAAGGAATAATGAGAAATATCATCAAATTAACTTGCTGAAATGTTGTCAGAATAATATGAACTGAAGCGTCTCCTTCATCATGCATGTGAGGTTAGAATGCGAACCTTGGTGTCTAAATTTACATTGCTTCTGCATTTTGTATGGAATTATGGAAAATTATAATCTAAAAGAGATTGCTCCAAAAAAATGTACTAGTATAGATGCATGTGGTTGACATAAATGTACGACCGCCTGGCAAAGATGGTCAGCAGTCTTAATCCAATGATACTCTAAATGCATGGTCGATGGCATGAGGAAAGAACGATAATTTTGACCCGGCATCAAACTTTAACACAAAATGAAATTTAGCTGAAATTGACTCAATTGGCACATGATGGCAGTTGGGTATGTGGGCAGTCGCGCACGCCAGCATGTTTGTTATTCGCAACATGAGTCAATTTTGGCGAAATTTTTGGAAAAGGTTTCATTTTTTCGTTAAAGTTTGACATCGTACAGTTGCAGACTAACCTGCGCGCGGCGGGAAGCCCGTAAGACGGCGCGTAGCAGTGGAACGCCCCCGACGTGGCGGCGCTGGCGACAGCATTGGCGGCGAGCTCCCCGCCCCGGCGGAAGCAGGCGTGCACGGAGGCGTCGCCAAGACCGAGCGAGACGAGGCACTTGTCCTTGCCGGTGGCCGCGAGCAGCTCGCCCACGACGCCCCTGATGGACGCCTTCCCATCCGGTGATAGTGCCGGGTGGCACCTCGCCGCCGGCGTACACCGCTCTTGCCCCGGCGCCATCACTACCTGAGGAATGGAGGAGCAAGAAACGAGATGTTAAGGCTTCGTACGTACACCACCAACCATTACCTAGGCGTTAAGGCTAAAGCGAAAGCGTACGCGACTCAGTACGTCTCGTGCTTCACGTTGTGGAAGATGAGGAATTAGGAGCCGACATACAGACCGGGCATGGCAGCTGGACGTCAGACGTGCACTAAAGATAAACAATTAGGGTGAGACAAATCCAAATCAAGCATTTAAGCAGCTGACACGTGTTACATATCACTAGTACAATATGGCAATTTAAGCCTCCAATTTCTTATGATACAAAACTACATGTGCCAATTCACGTTATCGTAGGAGCGTTAAACCTCAAGATATAACTAGTTCAATACATTATCTTTTAAGTACTATCTCTTAGGGGTATTTCATTTCATAGCCATATAGATCCCAATTGCATGAAAATATAAATCTGATTTCCGATCCGGATTTGTGGATAAGATGCATGGGCGTTTTGCACGGGCTAGTTTTATATTTATACATCGCTCTCGTTTCCTTTATATCTCACTCATATTAGGTCCTACTCACATGTCCCATCATTTATTTACACTTAATATTCATGTTTTGTGCACGGAGCAGACCTGGCCTACAACCATTGGTCGTATGCCTAGCTTGCAAAGCTGCAATGCAGCGCGAGTGCGATGCAACACCGGCAACAACAAATTATAACCATTTAGTTCGCCAACTTGCTTTGTGTATTATTTTTTCGCTTTTTTAGCGATTTATTATTGTTTCGCCTCGAAGGGCATGATTTTTATTTGCTAGGGTGACTAATATGTTGCTGGCTTATTGCATTCACAAAGTATGTTCCGGTGCATCAAAGGAGACCTGTCCTCACCGACATGACAACAACGTAGGCCGACTAATGAGTTTATCTGATGGGCCATGTTTTTCATGTGATTGGTGTAGTAATATATTTTGGACTGTTGGTAAATTGCGTGTCGCGCACGGGAGTTGACACAGTGTACCATGATGACATCGCGTAGCATATCACGGATGGTCTCTGCGGAATTGTAAGACAAAGAGGATCGCGGTCATAAGGGCATGTACAATGGATGACGTCAGTCTTCTCTTAGACTTGCCACGTCAGATTATAGCTTCGTTGGAGGAGAGAATGATGAAAGAGATGGTTGCCTTCTCTTAGATAAGAGATTATCCCTTAAAAAAATAAGAGAAGACTAATTTCATCATTGTACCATTTATCTTCACTTAGAAATAGTACAAATTTCTACTAAAATATAATTAATTCTCATTAATTGCTAGGAAAGACGATAAGAAATCATGCATTGTACAACTTATATTTTTGCTTTCTCTGAATGACGTGGATGGCTAAGAGAAGTCACACCTTCTCTACCATTGTACGTGCCCTAATAGACTCGTCGCTTTCACTCGTTGTACTTCTCTTTTTTGCCTATGAACATGTGTAAAAAAATATGTTAGATAATATACAACGTTAATCCATTTTCTCATTACGGTTTCACCACTAGAAGTTTGTCCATAATACTGTGATGAGATCCAAGCATTACAAGAAGCCTAAGAATACGTGGATTTTTCTAACGTTAGATAAAATACAACATTACTCCATTTTCTCATTACAATGTCACCATTAGAGGTTCGTTCATAATACCGTGATAAGATCCAAGAATTACGAGAGGCCTGAGAGCAGTGACACATGTGTTGACTGGAGGAGCCAATAGATAAGGCGTGATCGAGGGGCACGTGGCAGTCTAGCCATTTACCTATTTTTAAAGGAGAGTTAGATCTCCACGAAATACTCTGATTTTGTCGGTGAGAAAATCGGAGTATACAAATATGTTGGCTCCACCATAACATACATAATTGATCTTCCACCATCAAGACCGTGAACCACAATTGGATGCATCTGCATGTGACCAACTATATTTCATCACTAATTAACCATTTGACGTGTAACACGCGCCATTAAATTAAGAGGACCAGGTGCCCGTGGAAGAAGAAGAACTATACTTTATATATATAGACCACGAGACCTGTCATCACGTCCAAGCATCTCGGGCATATGAGTGAACTTGGTTAGGCAGAATGAAACACGAGAGGACTTCTAGATGGATATAGCACCGGCAAGTTGAAGTTCAGTGAGCATTACATTTTTGGCAAGCACGGGAGGGTGAAGTTCAATACTTCGTTTCTATAACCATCTGGTAAGCAGAACGGACAAAGAACTGTCCCGATTTCTCGTAAGTACTGTATAAGTTAATTTTTTTAGACAAGGAGAATCAGCACAATCGATTTGGTTTATTATTCCTGATTTTTTGCAATTGTCATCTACTCCTACTCCCTCGGTTCAGAAAAAGATGTCTTAGATTTGTCTAAATTCGGATGTATCTAGACATATTTTAGTGTGTACATACATCCGAATTTGGACAAACTTAAGACATCTATTTCCGAACGGAGGGAGTAGATGTTGGCAAATAATTAGAGCTGTTTATCTGTTACTCCCTCCGTTTCAGTTTAAAGGGTGTGCACGCAGTTTAACAAAAACCATTAATTTGGTCAACAAAATAGAAATTTTATGTCACAAAACTTATACTAATAAAAACTTCTTTTAAAAATAAATCAGCATGACTTTTATGGCATATTCTCATATTTTGTTGACAAAATTAGTGCTCAAGGTTTTTCTTAAACTACATGGAGGCCCCTAAAACTTTGACGGAGGGAGTATTATTCATATTTTTGTGAGACTGTAATCGGCAAGTTCCGCAACCTCTTCGTGGTATACCTTTCCATTGTTTTTTAAAGTAAAAACCCCTCACTTGCTAACGGCGCCCTCCCGGATTTGTAACAGTAGTGCATAGTGGAACACATTTTGAACATCCATTAGGGTTTGTAAACTGATGAGTAATCTTCTTATTTTCCAGCAAAGATTTTTTACATCAACATAACACGACGCCTCGCATAAGGACAGGTAGCCCAACACCAAGAAAATTGCAAATTAGTAGGCGCAAACAAAATGCAAAATACACATCAATATACATATCGATCTCGTCATATTGAAAATTCTAAACATCGAGGGGCTTGCAAACGACGGTGGCATGCGTGAGGATCTGGTTGGTGAACTGGCCGGCATTCTCGGTGGTGTCGATCTTGTCATGACCCGGCGGCGGCAGCAACTGGAAGTTCTGCACCAAGCGGCCAAGCGTAATGCCCATGATGGGCAGCGCCAGGACGATCCCCGGGCAGCTTCGTCGGCCGACGCCGAAGGGCACGAACCGGAAGTCGTTGCCGTGGGCCTCTACAGCCTTCTCCTCCTCGAGGAACCGCTCCGGTCTGAACTCGTCGGCACGCACCCACCGTTTGGGGTCGTTAGCGAGGAACCATGCGTTCACCATGATCTTGGATTCGGCGGGGATGTCGTAGCCGGCGAGCTTGGCGTCCTTGAGGTTCATGTGTGGCACCAGCATCGTGATGGGCAACCCGAGGCGAAGAGTCTCCTTCACGACCGATTGCAGGTAAGGGAGGTGCTCTAGGTCCGGCATTGTCACCGCAACGTTGGGGCCTAGCACGGCAGCCATCTCGTGGCGAAGCTTCGACTGGACGTCCGGGTGGTTCACCAGCTCAGCAACTCCCCACTCCATTGACCATATTGTTCCCTCGATGGCTGTATAGAATTCATCAAAGGTCCTTGTGAGATTAGCTTTTCTAGAATGTACGTCTACTTCATATCCTTTGCAAATCCTAACAAGAAACAAGCCTACTACCTAAAATTTCTAAAACACATACATTTTTACTCAAGCAATATTTACCTGCGACGTTGATGTTCTCGACGATATAAAGAACATTGTCATGGTTGATCTCCCCCTTCCTTTCGGCCTCCAGGACATGGTCCATGGCGCACCTGATCTCACCAGTATGCTCCAACGCCCTCCTACATTTATCGTAGGAAACATGCTTATTAACTTTTGAACCGGATACACAACTGTTATATTTTACGAAGGCATGTGCACGATTGGAAGAGGTGGCGAGGAATATTTTTATCCAACATGGATGGTCGGTTGATCGGCGGATTGGTTCTCCATAGGCATTGGCGTTTTACTTCTTGATTGTAATTCGTCTAGTGCTACAGTTTATTTCTTCTCGTACGGCTGGATTGCGTCTGTGTGCATTCTTATGCAGATGACGGGTGTAATGCTTTCATCTTTTAAGTAATAAAGCGCTTTATAAAAATAAAAGCAACTGTTATATATGAAGCTATATCGCAGTGCCGGCTGTGTTGGCATCCATGATTGATCCATCGGATTGCCAGGATTAAACTAAAAAATGTGCATTTGACGATGGTAGTCGAAGTGTCTAACTACCACATATTTCGTCGTTGTGTAGCCCATAAGGGCGGCGTGGACAGCACATCTAGATGCTCCAAGATTTTATCCCTCTCTTTTCCTTCCTTTCTATTGGAAATGACTGATGTTGCTAAGTCACCTTCCGCTGTTCTTGGGTCATCCCTTTTCCAATTCTTTTTGTATGGCTCGGTTGCATCCGATTGATCGATCCCTAGACACCGGAGGGGCAATGGACATTTGAAAAATGCCAAATGAATGCTACAACTTTGCCCATTTAAGTTTACTTTCTAATTTTTATAAGGGCTACCCAATTTCGCATGTTTCCCGTCTATGCTTCAACAAAATGTATGCACAATCATAAATTGCGTTTGCTAACTTATCCTGACCTAAATGTACCGTTCCTTAATTTTTTCGCCATGGACTTACTAAGCCGATGGGCATATCACATATGGTAAACCTGCTGCTCCATTGAGAAGAATCAAGTCTAGCTAGGCGCACAGCTTGTTCCAGCGTTGATGTGTGAGGTGGGAGTGGGATGGATCTTATCACATCTGCTACAAACAAACAAATAATGCAACCTCACCATGCAAACAAACAAGAACACTGCATGCAACACGAGAAAAGGACCCGGAGCCAGACATAAATAAATCGAAATAATATATGCGCGAGTTGCTTCGTGATCTGCTAGCTTGTTGCTACACGTACGTGACATCGACCGATTACAATTACCATTGTCACGAGACTAGCTAAGAAGGTGCTCATAGGGGTAGGGGTAGGGTGTGTGCGTGCATTCATAGAGGTGAGTGTGTACACGTGTATGTAAGCGTCTGCGTTGCACTGTGTTTCGTAAAAAAAAGGAAAGAATACCTAGCTGCTGTAACTAATTAATCGGTAAGTAGTAGCACTTACATGCGCTCTTGGACGAAGTGCTCCTCGAAGTTTCTCATCCTCTTCTCCTTGAGACGTGCGCATCGGCCAAGGTAGCGCCGGAGGAAGGGGCGGAGCACGGGGATGAAGTCGCCGTAGTTGTAGTTGAAGCTCTGGGCGAGCCTGCTGCGCTCGGCGTTGAGCACCTTGAGCTCGTTGAAGAGCGGGTCGTCCACGGTCTCGAACATGATGCGGAACATGTCGTTGTACATCATCAGCTGCAGCCGGCGCCGGATCACCACGCCCTCCGTCGCCGACGCCGGGTCGGCCCTGAGGTCCTCCACCACCAGCCTCGCCTCCTCCTCCCACCCGGCCCGGTTCTGCGCCACCACCTTGCTCGTGAAGAAGGGCACCGTCATGATCCGCCGCATCTTGCGCCAGTGGTCGCCGTACAGCGTGAACACCATGTCCTGCCCCTTGCCGGTGAAGATGTCGAAGACGACGTTGCGGCTGCGGGAGCCGAACTCGACGCCCTGGGTGTGGAGGACCTCCTTGGCGAGCTCGGGGCTCGAGACGACGACCATGTTGCGGACGCCCATGCGGAGGAGGAACACCTCGCCGAAGCGCTTGGCCATGCCCACGAGGTTGCGGTGGTTCAGGTCGTCACCGACCTGGAGCCAGTTGCCCACGATGGGTGCTCCAGAGGGTCCTGGAGGAAGCCGGAAACGCTTGCCGGTGAGCTTCGCGACGGCAATGGCGAGCACCGCCGCAGCTACGAGGCCCATAAGGGCCTTCTCCAGGAGCAGGACGTCCATCGGCGGTTGGTGGATTTTGTGGCTGTTTGATTGACTAGCTGTTAGAGTTAAGCACGTATGCTAGTGAGTACTCCAGTCATAGTAGCGGCTTGGCTGGCTTCCTTGGATAACTTATTAAATATTAAACTTCATGTGATTCCGTATACTCCGGCATGAAGAGATCATGGCTTCCTTGAAGAAATATCAATGAGCTCTAGCACAAAGTTCCATTTCTCAGCAATCTTCCACACGAAGTTCAGACTGAAATCACATGTAAATAGTAGATGTAGCATGGTTTCATTGGTATCTTCATCACATAGTACATAGTGTGAGCATTCCACATAGAAATTCTTTCTGACTATCATGTCTTTGGTGTTTAATATGTCTTGGATCGGAAACCAGAAAAGGTACTTATGCTTGGGCAGACAAATGATTCCTTACAAAATCTGAAACATTCATGTATGTCCAGGTTCTGGCCATCAAATATAATTTTATTTCTGTGGTTCCAGTAAAATATATTTTTAAGATTTATTGATATCGATAATATATGTAACCAAATATACATATCTAGCCGGTGCATGTGCAAGTCACCATGCTCGTTCTCACATATTTTGCAAGATACAAAAGCCTCGTATGAGGACTGAGGATAATTCAGTCATTAAGGACTGAGCCAACAAAAAGACAGTACTTGCTAATAAGATCTCATCTCACATATTTAAATATACCTTTCTGTCTTTATTACGTGACATTTTTTATATATACTCGACGCATCGCTGTGCACCTGTTTTTGGAAAATGTTGAATTGGGTTTCTCCATATCCCCATGTCGGCGTCACCGTATTGGTATTTTTCCCTTTTTACTAGTTTTGCTTGACCCGTCCTTCTCTTGCAGAATGATTCAATCCTATCGCAGGCTTCCACTATGAGATCAAGAGGTGCCCCAAAGAATATCCTAACCCAGTTCTTAAACCCAAGGACAGAACCTAGAAACAAACGACAAAATTTGAATTATAAATCAAAAGCACAGTGATAATACTTAGAAAAAAATACAGTACAATAACACTTAGAAACAAATACAGTACAATAACATGTTAACATTTATTATGAGCTTCTTGACCGGTAACCACAGGCTTGCAGGTGAGAACAGTTACAGAAAAAAAAAGATTGTGAATCTAGTGTATTATACCAGGTAAAACAAGAACAGATTCTTCTTCGATCAATTCACGAGCAAAGTCCATGTCATCTGAAATGCTGAAAAGAAGTGAAGTGTTGATTTCAACCTGCATGATTTTGTGACCATCAATCCAAAGGTAGGGTAACAAATGATTATATCACCCAAGACCAGTTCAGCTTTGTACCAACCATCATGAACATTGAGCCGTGAGGCATTGAGTAGCATTCCAAACCTTCAATCTTGTTCACTCTTTGGTAGAGAGCAGCAGCAGCAGACTCTAGCAAGTTGAGAACATTTTGATGGAACTCGTTGTGTTCTTCTGAAAGAATCTTAGGAACTGCTGCCTGTTGTATGAAATGATCTTATCTTATCCTAATAAGTGTTTCCTCACTCACTTGTGTAGGCAAAACACAATTTATTTAAAGGTTTCTGACCTGAATGATCGAGGCTGGTCCTGAAGTCACATTCAGTAGCATCTCAGTTGCAGTTTTGACCTTTAGAAGAACAAAATTATGGATACGCGTACATTATTGCATATAGGTAAAATGCAAAAACATGTCAAGAATATAGTGCCTTACATGCTTGAGTGTACCATGAAGATCACAGAAGGCCAACCAACCAAGACGCCATCCTGGTAACATGAATCTCTTTGAGATCCCTCCAATGGTGATGACTGGTGCAATGTGTGCATATGAGGCCATTGGAACAAACTTGCTGCCACCAAAGACCATATGTGCATATACCTCATCTGCTATTACTGGAATCCCCAAATCTCTTGCAGTTTCAGCAATCTACATATATGAGGATGTAGTTGCTGATCAGTAAACACGTACATTTATAATGCATACTAGCCAAATGCTGGTGCGGTCCTTTATATGAAGTTTGTTAGCATTGCTCGACTTGTTCAAACTCTTGTGTTATCATAGTCCTTCGATTAATGGAAAATTAATAAAATAATTATCTTTATTAGTGCAACTATGGTATATTTTTAAGTAATATTTATATATTATTTGTTAACAGGTTATTTCATAGAGATGAGTGGACCACCACCAACTCAGAGTACATGAAGGTACAACTGTTAATGAAAATTATTGTGATTCATTTCTAGGATGTAATTGGTGAGTTAAGCTGTCGAACAATCACATGGAGGAGATGCTGCGCCGAGTAGACCGCGCCGCATGGATTATTTGGGTTGATGACAACAATTGCTGCGGTGGCATCATTAGCCAGGGCGCGCACGCCTGCAAGATCGGCCTCCCAACCGTTCCGGGACAAGAGGTCGTAGAACCGGGGTTCGGCACCGACAAGCTCGCAAGCCGCCTCATAGGGAGCAAAACCTGGTCGCGGCAGAAGGATGTTCGCCCCTGGAGCTCCACCGAGCACCGTGGTGATGGCCGTGATCGCACCTGTACCGGCAACTGTCATGAACACGTCGGACTCCCTCATGTGATGGTCTGCTCCGGCAGATAGGTGGTCGGCGACCCCTCTGTTGCAGAGAAGGTCACTCGCGTCAGTTAAGGAATAATGACATAAACATCAAACTTGTTGAAATGTTGTTAGAATGGAAATCTTTGGGGAGTCTAATTTACATTACTTCCTGAAGTTTTTAAAGAATTATGGAAATTTTATAATCTAAAGAGTTTCCTCGGAAAAGGTGTACTAGTATAGTACACATGACTGTTTGGTATCAATGTATTACCGCGTGGCAAAGATGGTCAGCACTCAGCAGTCTTAATCCAATGATATGCAATTACTCACTAGCAAGCTGGAACTATTGATAGTCCACCGTGACATGAGGAAAGAACGACAAATTCGACCTGACATCAAACTTTAATACAAAATGAAATTCAGCTGAAATTGACTGAATTTGCACATGCGGGCGTTTGGGTATGTGGGCACGCCAGCATGTTTGGAGTTTGCAAAATGGGTCAATTTCGGCTAAATTTTGGAAAACATTTCATTTTTTTTGTTAAAGTTTGACGTTAGGATCGAATTTGATTTATCCCATGAATTAAGTTTTTTTTTTTTTTTTTGAGACTCCTCGATCTGTGTTACAGCTGTAGTATCTGAACTTGTACACCAACTCAACACCACACACACACCACACTCACGCACACCCCTAGTGTACAAGCCTAGATCCTATAACTATAGGCACAGCACGCCAGTTTACCCAGTGTCCTGAAGGACGTTAGTCGTATGGAGCGCACAAGCGTGTGAGGAGATATTACAAAGGGTGAGACATCCAGGAAAAAACGTCCACCATGGGACTCGAACCTGGGATGGGTTGGTTTGGCCACTGCCGTACCAACCATCGAGCCACTGGCTCGTTCTCATCCCATGAATTAAGCTGGGATTGCGTGGTAGGTCGTAAGGTTTTTCTTTTTTCTTTTTCGGGCAGGTGTTATACTGAGTGTCACCGGTATGCCCTTTTCCCGAAAACTACCTGCGACCATGGTCTTTTACCGTCCGAAATAATTGAACTGAATTTTGAATTCAAATTTTTTAACGACATATGAAAGATAAATCTACCCGAATGTATACTCAAACTAGAGTATAGTAAGTACAATGGCTAGTAGCGATCGCCTCTTCCCCCGGCCAGGTAATGTACTAAACCAATTAACGATCATGTGAATATGCTTTGCAATGCTAATATAAGGTAGAGGTACAGTTCCGGCCGGATGACTAACCTGCGCGCGGCGGGAAGCCCGTTAGACGGCGCGTAGCATTCGAACGCCCCCGACGTGGCGGCGCTGGCTACGGCGTTGGCGGCGAACTCCCCGCCCCGGCGGAAGCAGGCGTGCACGGAGGCGTCGCCAAGACCGAGCGAGACGAGGCACTTGTCCTTGCCGGTGGCCGCGAGCAGCTCGCCCACGACGCCCCTGATGGACGCCTTCCCATCCGGTGATAGTGCCGGGTGGCACCTCACCGCCGGCGTACACGAGCCAACACCCCGCTCTTGCCCCGCCGCCATCACAACCTGAGGAATGGAGGAGCAAAGGAATGAGATGTTAAGACTACGTACACCACCAACGATGCATTACCTAGACGTTAAGGCTAAAGCGAAAGCGTATGCGACTCAGTACGTCTCGTGCTTCACGTTGTGGAAGATGAGCAATTAGAGGCCGACATACAACCGGGCATGGCAGCTAGACGTCAGACGTGCACTAAAGATAAACAATTAGGGTGAGACAAATCCCAAATCAAGCATTTAAGCAGCTGACACGTGTTACATTACATATCACTAGTACAATATGGCAATTTAAGCCTCCAATTTCTTATGATACAAAACTAAATCCGGGTGTAAGCTAGGCATGTGCCAATGCCGTAGGAGCGTTAAAACCTTAAGATATAACTAGTCTAAGTCTAGTCACAATGTAGAGTATCATATAGTGGTATCATGCACATGATACTACTCTATGTTACTAAACCCATAGTGGGAGTAACATAAGTGTAGTATCATGTAACAGTGCATTTATTGTGTTTGTAGACTCAATATGCATTGAAATGCGTTATGTTACGGTATCTACCTATGATACCACTACATACTCTCTCATCATTAATTACAGTGCCACGTCAGATTTTTGCATGCATGTATGCATGATACCACCTATGATACCCCCATTGTGGTTAGTCTAATGTATTGTGTTTTAAGTGTTATCTCTTAGGGGTATTTCATTTAATAGCCATATAGATCTCAATTGCATGAAAATATAAATCTGATTTCCGATCCGGATTTGTGGATAAGATGCATGGGCGTTTTGCACGGGCTAGTTTTATATTTATACATCGCTCTCGTTACCTTTATATCTCACTCATATTAGGCCCTACTCACATGTCCCATCATTTATTTACACTTAATACACATGTTTTGTGCACGGAGCAGACCTGGCCTACAACCATTGGCCGTATGCCTAGCTTGCAAAGATGCAATGCAGGGTCAAGTGCGATGCAACACCGGAAACAACAAATTATAACCATTTAGTTCGCCAACTTGCTTTGTGTATTATTTTTTCGCTTTTTTTTCTGATTTATTATTGTTTCCCTCGGAGGGCATGATTTCTATTTGCTAGGGTGACAAATATGTTGCTGGCTTATTGCATTCACAAAGTATGTTCCGGTGCATCAAAGGAGACCTGTCCTCACCGACATGACAACAACGTAGGCCGACTAATGAGTTTATCTGATGGGCCATGTTTTTCATGTGATTGGTGTAGTAATATATTTTGGACTGTTGGTAAATTGTGTGTCGCGCACGGGAGTTGACACTAGAAATTTGTCCATAATACTGTGATGAGATCCAAGCATTACGAGAGGCCTAAGAATACGTGGATTTTTCTAATGTTAGATAAAATACAACATTACTCCATTTTCTCATTACAATGTCACCATTAGAGGTTCGTTCATAATACCGTGATAAGATCCAAGAATTACGAGAGGCCTGAGAGCAGTGACACATGTGTTGACTGGAGGAGCCAATCGATAAGGCGTGATCGAGGGGCACGTGGCAGTCTAGCCATTTACCTATTTTTAAAGGAGAGTTAGATCTCCACGAAATACTCTGATTTTGTCGGTGAGAAAATCGGAGTATACAAATATGTTGGCTCCACCATAACATACATAATTGATCTTCCACCATCAAGACCGTGAACCACAATTGGATGCATCTGCAAGTGACCAACTATATTTCATCACTAATTAACCATTCGATGTGTAACACGCGCCATTAAATTAAGAGGGCCAGGTGCCCGTGGTAGAAGAAGAACTATACTTTATATATCGGAGCTATAGCGAAGCTAAGCCCATTTAACGGCGGCTCCGAGAAAAGCTATAAAAGGCTATATCGGAGCTATAGCGAAGCTAAGCCCATTTAGCGTTTTTTTAAGTAATAAAAAATTGTAAACTATAAGTCTATAATCAAGCATCATATATTATATATCACATATAATTGACACACACACTCACATATATCTTAAAACCAAGTATTTATTAGAAATCTCAGCTCAATAACCAAGTTCTGCATCAATGCGCCATATATACAGAAAAAATAGGAAGACATAATAAGACAGATGGATAACTTTATGATACTAACTTGTGTCCCTTCTATGGCTGTAGCGGTTTAGCGGGCTAAATGACTCCAAATTTAGCGCTATAGCGGGATTTAGCGGGCTATTAGCGTCGTTTTTAATTTAGCGTTAAAAGTGCGTAGCTTTAGCGGGAGGGCTCTCGAAAAGTTATAGCGAGGCTAGCTATAGCGGGCTATTTAAAACAGAGACACAGACCACGAGACCTGTCATCACGTCCAAGCTAGCAAGCATCGCACCAAACACCATTTTCTTTTGGACATGGAACCCAACACCAAGACAGCCACCATGGATCATCCGGCTGCGGCCACGGGCGTTGGCCACAGGAGCCGCACAAACCCTCGCACGGACCGCTTCCAGGTGCTCGCCTTCCACCACGTCGAGCTCTGGTGCGCCGACGCGGCCTCCGCCGCCACCCGCTTCTCCTCCGCGCTCGGCGTGCCGCTCGCCGCGCGGTCTGACCTCTCGACGGGCAACTCCGCACACTCCTCCCACCTTCTCCGCTCCGGCTCTCTCTCATTCCTCTTCACTAGCCCATCCTTCTCTCCAAACAACGACGGAAGCGCAACCGTACCCTCATTCTCCGCCGATGACGCCAGCCGCTTCACCGCCGACCATGGCGGCCCTGCGGTGCGCGCCATCGCGCTCCATGTCTTGGATGCTGCCGACGCCTTCCATGCCAGCGTTGGTGCCGGCGCGCGTCCGGTCTTCGCCCCCGTCGACCTCGGCTTCGGTTTCGGCTTTGCGGAGGTCGAGTTGTACGGGGAGGACATCATCTTACGCTTCGTGAGCTTCCCAGACGACAGTGACGACATCACCTTCTTGCCGGGGTTCGAGGATGTTATGAGCAACCAATCAGGTGACCGGGCTCGTGAATACGGGCTGCGGCGCATGGACCACATCGTCGTCTGCTTCCCAGAGCTGGCCCCAGCCGCCCAACACATCGCCGGCTTCACGGGGTTCCACGAGTTCGTGGAGTTCACGGCGGAGGACGTGGGCACGGACGAGAGCGGCCTCAACATAGTGGTGGTTGCCATGCCAACAACGCGGAGACCGTGCTCCTTAACCTCGCCGAGCCGGTGCATGGCACCAAGCGGCGCAGCCAGATACAAACGTTTCTGGACAACCACGGCGGCCCAGGCGTGCAGCACATCGCGCTTGCCAGCGACGACGTGCTGGCCACGTTGAGGGAGGTCCGGGCGGCCGGCGGCTTCGAGTTCTTGGAACCGCCGCCGCCCAACTATTACGACGGCGTGCGGCGACGCGCTGGGGACGTGCTCTCGGAGGAGCAGATCAAGGGGTGCCAGGAGCTGGGCGTGCTGGTGGACAGGGATGACCAAGGAGTCCTCCTCCAAATCTTCACCAAGCCCGTGGGAGACAGGTGGCACATTCAGACATTCACAACTTTATACTCCCTCCGATACAAAAAAAAAGACAATAAATGATACGTATAAATTTAGTCAAAATTCAACATTTTCTAAATTTAATCAATGTTATTGATAAAAATATGAATACCAAATCAATATATTAATAGATTCACTATAAAATATATTTTCATAATATATTAAGTTAATATTGAAGGTGAAGATATTTTCTTTTCTATATTTGATCCAATTTAGTAAATTTAACTTTTGACTGAAAAAAATCGCCTTAAGGGGCAAAGCCCCCAACTTCAGTTAAGAAGCCGATAAAATAGCAAACATAAACATTACTTTTGTCAAAGCCAAGTTTTTGTCTTAGAAGCGGAAACATAAACATAAACATAAACAAGAGAGTAGTATATATCTGCCGATCGGTCTCCTTGATC
Source organism: Poa pratensis (assembly GCA_947311845.1). Taxonomy (NCBI): domain Eukaryota; kingdom Viridiplantae; phylum Streptophyta; class Magnoliopsida; order Poales; family Poaceae; genus Poa; species Poa pratensis. The sequence goes on from CAMZMU010000122.1 coordinate 21,375,528, forward strand.
ACATAGTTTATTAATTTATGCAGGCAAACACTTTTCTTGGAGATGATCCAACGGATCGGGTGCATGGAGAAAGACGAGGATAGTGGGCGTGAGCAGCAGAGGGGGCCTGCGGCGGCTTCGGCAAGGGCAACTTCCGCGAGCTGTTCAAGGCCGTGGAGGAGTACGAGAAGTCCATTGAAGTGAAGCTACCCGTTGCTGCTGCTGCTGCTGCAAATTAATGCTGTTTTTGAACTAAGAAATCCGACGAGCTCGCTGCGGCCGGTCTTGGTATCCGGCCCAATGTTGTCATTGATGTTGCATGTTAGCTCCCGTCTGTGGCTCTGTTGTGCTGCCCTCTTCAATGTTGGGCGTTGTGTGTGCCTTTTCCTGGAAATGAAATCTCTCATGTAAGTTGGCACCCTAGCACACTATATCTACCGTTGGTCTGCTGGAGATTCGTGCAAAATATTTCATAGAAAGACCCTTCCAGGGTGGCTAAAAATCAATTTCCTAAAAAGTGAGGTCATTGTCATGGGTGCCTCGGAACAGGAGCAGGCCAGAGTGGCTAACTTGCTGAACTGCAAAACTGACTCCTTTCCGTTTACCTATCTTGGCCTCCCTTTGGCAGATCGTAAGCTCACTCTCACTGACTGGGAACCTCTTGTGGACGTGGTTGGCCATAGAAATGAAGCTTGACAAGGACGTTTCATGTCGTCGGTGGCTAGACTGACCTTAACAAACTCCTCCCTTGCCAGCCTACCGTTGCATGCCATGAGCCTCTTTCTCTTGGGAGATGGTACTCACGCAGGCTTCAGAAAACATATGTCGCGCTTCTTTTGGAAGGGAGCCAACCTCAACCGCAAGTATCACCTGGTGTGGTGGGAGGACCTGTGCAGACCTAAAGACCAGGGTGGTCTCGGGATCACAAGTACAAAGACCATGAATATAGCGCTGATGACTAAATGGGTGTGGAAAATCCTGACGGAAAGGGAACCCCAAGTCCCTTTGGCTTAGGCTGATCCATGCCAAATACCATAATGCGGGCAACCTTTTTTCCTCTACGGCAGAAGGAGGGTCTCAGTTCTGGCACAATATCCACAAAAAATCAAAAACTTCTTTAAGCTCGGAGCTAAGTACTCCCTAGGGAAGGGAGATACTATTCTATTCTGGAAAGATTGGTGGACCGGGGAGAGCCCCCTTTGCACCCGCTTCCCTCGCTTGTTTGAGATTTCGACCAGACCGGAGATGAGTGTAGCCCAAGCCCATGTTGGGCAGGGCTGGCGCTTGTCCTTTCGACGTACCTTTAGTGAAGAAGACTTAGTGCAGTGGCACCAATTGTTTTCTGAACTTGAAGACAGGGAGCCTTCGGAGGAGAGTGACTCCGTCTCCTAGGGCTCTCGGTGGCCTCCTTGTACCGCAAAATCCTACACACCACGGACCATCCTGTTCCCAAATTCTTTTGGACATCTAAAATTCCCCACAAAATCAAAATCTTTCTCTGGTTGCTTGCACGGGGTCGGTTACCAGCGGGTGACCAACTCTGCATCCGCCACGGTCCTTCTGATGGTTTTTGTGCGCTTTGTGGGTTGTGGGAAGATTCGAATCATATTTTTTTCTCGTGTGTTGTTGCTAAGCTATTGTGGAGTGGTTTCCTCAAAATACTTGAGGTTCAGTGGGATCCTCAGTCGTTTGACCACTTCTGGGCTTTGCTGCTCCCTATGGAGAATAGAGCTAGGAAGCTGGTGTGGCTCCTGTTCGCCGCCCAGTGCTGGGCTCTCTGGAATATTCGCAACAAATTTATATTGAAGCTTCGTTTCCTAACCAGGCAGGCAGCTGACTGCTTCTTCAAAACTGGTATCCTTTTGCAGCAGTGGCGTCCTCTATCAAAGCCTAGAGACCTGGAGCAATCGATGGGATGATCAGCCAGCTGCAGCAACTCTACCGTGAGACCCGCACGCCGCCTGCCACTTCTGCTACTGGGACCTCGTGGCTCTTCCCTAGCGCCTTGCTCTTGCAGTTTACCTCTTCCGTTTGTGTTTTTGGCGGCCTGTTTTGCTACTTCCTTGGCAGTTCAGTGTGATCTGCTTTTATTCGGGCCCTTGTGGCCAGTTGGTATTTTAAGCTTAAGATGTACGAAACTTAGTCCTGTGAACTCGTCAGGCTTTATTAATTTAAAGTCGGGCACGTGTGCCTATTATCTAAAAAAAAAGACCCTTCCATCTTAGTCTAGCCAGGGGCGGAGCCAGAAAAAAATTATGAGGGGGCCAGAGGGGAAAATACAGCTATAAGGGGGGCCGGAGCGAAAAAATACATAGCCTTATGTATAGAGAAGCAGGGACCTAAGCGGAAATATGAAATCATAGGGGGGGCCAGGGCCCTTGCTGGTCCCCCTGCCTCCGCCACTGAGTCTAGCCCCAGTTTCAAGTCCATTAGGTTTTTGCACAAACCCCAAAATCTTTTAAGGTTTTTCCCGTTGCCCATTTCTGATTATAAGCGGCAGATGATTTTTTCACTAGCTTTTATCTGAATCAACACGATTCACTAGTACAAATCGCCAATTAAACACAATTGATCTTGCCCATCATACACGATTGATGGCTCCGACGCTATTGGTGGGTGGACGATGGATAGTCAGTCGCACATGGTTCCTAAATCGTGTGCAGTAGGTCCATCTTCGAAGAAGGAACATTAAACATAATCGTGCCCGATAACCGACCTATCACATACCGATAACCTACCCATCACATAGGTTTCGCATTTACATCCATGTGCTTTGTGTATAATTGCACGCACTTATATGTAGGTAGTCGTGTGCGACTGTTATTTGTTGTAGAGGTAGTGTCTTCGGCCCTCAGCCATGTTTGTATTGTACTCTCTCTCTCTCTCTCTTCATGCGGGTCTCCTAGCCCTGACACGACGTCCTTGCCCAAGCACATCTCCGCGAAGACAGAGTAGACGGCGAAGGGGAGGCACTCGGACGCCGGGGCGCCGGACTTGAGTTGACGCACGAGGTGGGCGAGCGCACGGGCGCGGATGTCGCCGAGCGAGCAGAGGACGGAGGGGTGAGTGGAAGATGCGGATTTTCCACAACTAAGTTGGCCCCCATACTATCCCAGCCGTCGATTTCGTAGAAAGTCAAAGATTTGGATATTTTGCATTATAGTCCTTACCAAACTGATGAATTAACCCACAGTCCTGGTGGACATGGGATAAAAAGCAGCCCACGCCATCAAAACCTAACCCTATCCGTCCCCTCCTCTCCACCCCCCAACCCTAGCCGCCGCCTGCCCTCGACCGAGCCGCCGCCGATGCCTGCCCTCGACCCTCTCCCTATTCCTGTCGTCGGCGTCGCGTACTTGGCCGCGAGCTCAGCCATGCCCTCTCCGGCGAGGACGCAGACGCGGCCTGGCGTCGCGCCCCATCCTCGAGCTCGTCCTGGCGAGGCCGAGTACTAGGCTGCCGTGCGCTCCAAGATCCACTAATGGTTTTGAAAATTCTGTGAACAGTTTGTTTAATTTTATGTGAAATGAAATTTCTGTGAAACAATCAATATGAATTTTTTTCCTGGAGAAAAGAAATTGCTCCCGGTCGGCGGCGGTCTACGCTGGAGCAAAATCAAGAAAGGAGAGAGAAATTGGATCGTGGGAGGAGACAATTATAACGACAACACGGTGACTACATGTTGATTTGCGATTTCTCTGTGTACTAAAATGCAAATGCGTGTGAAACTTGACCAAAAAGACAGCCGTGTGATCTCACAGCAACGGACGGCAGAGATAGTATGGGGGGGGGGGGGGGGGGGGGGCAACTTACGGGTGGAGTTGATTTATCCGTGGAGGACCCCGGAGACCACGTTGCGGCGGACGGCATGCCAGTAGGGGCCGTACGGCGAGGCGTGGATGTTGCGGTGGTGTCCGGCCGTGAGGATGCTGCTGGGAGCCGAGCCGAAGGGGCGGTTGAGGAAGGCGGCGCTGTGCTCCAGCAGGGCACGGTGCGCTAACGCGCTGTCCGTCACTTTGATGGACCGGGGCGGTGGAGGAAGCCATGTCGTCGTCGTAAAGCCGTGCCGTGCGGCCAGGAAGAAGACGACGGTGGCTACGACTACGAGGAGAAAGCACACAGTACCAGTACCGGTGATGGTGCAATCGGGGAATGGAGAGAGCATGCCCATTGCTTCCATGTCTTGGGGCCGGATATGCAGATGTGCGCTGTGCGATTTGCTTCAAGTTAGCTTTAAATGGATCGATCAGTACACGTCGGGTTCTTCCATTTAATTATGGATAACGATTCTAATCAGATCGAGATCGCGATGCGGCCTGATTACACAAGTCCACCAAATCCTCTAAAATATACTACTCCTGTATCTTGCGTGCTTGTTGTCCTCCCACTCACCGCACATTACTTCTCCACATACTACTTATTTTAGAAACTAATAATCCCAAGTTGTTATTAAGAGAGGATAAAAATGACCAAGGTAAATAGGAGAGTTAGTAAGAGAGTTCTTAGCTAGGTTTACACAATATGTTTAGAGTTAGATAGGTAAATGGATAAGTGACCAAGGTACTCGTATAGTCGAGGTTTAATCTTGAGAATGTTGATGCGCGGATTTTATATAATGTTTTGGAGCTCACTTGTATCCTATAAATCCCTCATCTTATTCTCCATCTAGCCACTTTAATGTCGTCTATTATAGATGTTTACTTGTTTCCATTCATTCTAATCATAGTCTTCATCATCAAGGAACCCACCGGAGACGAAGGCGACACTATCGACGCTGCTCTCGTACGAGCATCTTCATCGAGCTCGTTGTTTCACCTCCGATCCACGAGGGTCGAATGATGCCACATGACGTGGACACGATGTTGGACTTGAGAAGAGCGAGTCCGGAGGCAACAAAGGTAACAACAAACTCGTGCACAGTGACACAACACATCGGGTGGATCAATGCATGCAGAAGAGATGAATCTAATGGCTAAAGTAGTTCTATCGAAACAATCAGTCAACAGAAACGTAATATGATTCTTTTTGCTCTCTTCGCCTCAATCATACTCAGGAGATCCCCATCAACAACCATGATCCGGATTAGTGGACAAGATGCATGGGCGTTTTGCACGGGCTAGTTTTATATTTATGCATCGCTCTCGTTTCCTTTATATCTCACTCATATTAGGTCCTACTCACGTGTCCCATCATTCATATATTTACACTTAATATACATGTTTTGTGCACGGAGCAGACCTGGCCTACAACCATTGGTCGTATGCCCAGCTTGTAAAGTTGCAATGCAGGGTCGAGTGCGATGCAACACCGGCAACAGCGAATTGGTTTACTTAAGCCTCCAATTAATAATTTTCATACATGTTTATAACCATATGGTTCGCCAACTTGCTCTGAGTATTATTTTTTCACCTTTTTTGCGATTTATTATTGTTTCACCTCGATGGGTAAGACTTCTATTTGCTAGGGTGACTATATGTTGCTGGCTTGCTGCATGCACAAAGTATGTTCCGGTGGATCGAATGAGACCTATCCTTACCCTAAAATAACACTCAAAGAAAGTTGGCGATCACTGGTCAGAATAGATTCGTCGCGTTCACTCATTGTACTTCTTGTTTTTTTGCCTATAAACACGTGTAAAAAATATGTTAGATAATATACAACGTTAATGCATTTTCTCATCACCGTATCACTACTAGAAGTTTGTCCATAATAGCATGATGAGAACCAAGCATTACGAGAGGCCTAAAATCACGTGGATTTTTTTTATGTTAGACATATACACCATTACTCCATTTTCTCATTACAGCGTCACCATACTCAGGAGATCCCCATCAACAACCATGATCCGGATTAGTGGACAAGATGCATGAGCGTTTTGCACGGGCTAGTTTTATATTTATACATCGCTCTCGTTTCCTTTATATCTCACTCATATTAGGTCCTACTCACGTGTCCCATCATTCATATATTTACACTTAATATACTCCCTTCGTTCCACAATGTAAGATGTTCTAACTAGCTCACATGTTGGCTAAGTGCAAAACCCAAATGAGTGTACATACACATTAAAATATGTCCACATACATCTAGATAATATCTCACTCATATTGCTGGCTTGCTGCATGCACAAAGTATGTTAGATAATATGTTAGGTGTTGCACGTGTTGTCTAGGTACATACTAAAGTGAGTGAACATGCACACTAATACATGTCTACATACATTTGTGTACAAGTGCATGTGGACAAATGCTAAAACATCTTATATTAAAAAACGGAGGGAGTAGAAGTTTGTCCATAATAGCATGATGAGATCCAAGCATTACGAGAGGCCTAAAATCACGTGGATTTTTTTTTATGTTAGACATATACACCATTACTCCATTTTCTCATTACAGTGCCACCATACTCAGGAGATCCCCATCAACAACCATGATCCAGATTAGTGGACAAGATGCATGGGAGTTTTGCACGGGCTAGTTTTATATTTATACATCGCTCTCGTTTCCTTTATATCTCACTCATATTAGGTCCTACTCGCGTGTGCCATCATTTATTTACACTTAATATACATGTTTTGTGCACGGAGCAGACCTGGTTTACAACCATTGGTCGTATGCCTATAGCTTGCACCATGATTGATTTTTTTAGTGCTGACAAGACCAACAAACAATTAAAAGGCGACAGAAAAAATGAACATGAAAAAGAAACAAAAACTTGTATGCATCAGAGGAAGTGAGCAATGTTGAAGCTGAAAAAAATCTATAGGCCGTCGCTCACTCTTGGGCCGTCGCAAGCGGGCCTGCTATGTCTAGCCGCTCTGTGCTGCTAAATCAGGCTGCTATGCTTTCATCACATCTGGCGGCCTGCTGTATCACTACACCAAGCACCAATCAATCGGTCCGAAACTATCCGAGCAAGGTGCTTAACGCCAATCAATCGTAATCATTCTTCAGATACGTTTTGGATCTTTAGACAAGATAATATACCACTATAACCGGTTCCAAAGTTTCCAAGACATCACTGTGGTCATGGAAATAGAGATAACACGGCACGCAGCGCGTACACAGACTCCCCTTTCCGGTCTTTATCGACACTTGACCTGCTGACCCAGCCATTGGCACATGATTACTAATTCCACACATGATTGACGCATACCGAACTGGAGACTAGTACACAACGGCTTGGGTACTAGCTGGTCTTGATCTCGACACAGTACCACTAGTAACTACTCTCTCCGTTTCTATTTTTTTAGAGATTGCAATACAAACTATATACCGAGTAAAATGAGTGAATCTACACTCTGAAATACGTCTATATTATTATGTAATCCCTATTGAAATCTCTAAAAGAGTTCTAAATTTAGAAACAGAGGTAGTAGAACTTGTGATTCCTTAAAAAACAATATCGGTTGTCTCGACGACGGCGGCTGTGGTGAGCGCCGCCACGAGCTGCGCACACCGGTGACAGAACAGGAATAGCATGTGGTGGTAGTGGTCAGGTCTTCGGGCGGTGAAACATGGGTGTGTGTCTGTCGTGTCCGAAGTCACGAACACCGGAGGTCGGGAGACCCTCTTTTAGAGATTCGGTGAGGGGCGCGAGGAGGATCTTGGCGAGCGATTGAAGTATACAGAAAGTAGAACACACAAGCAGTTTACCCAGGTTCAGGCCGCTCGGAAGCGTAATACCCTACTCCTGCATGTCTGAATATATGGTGGAGGTATGAGTATCCGGGTTACAATGAGGTGTTCCCGGGAATAATCTCTCGGAACCAGAGGCGGAGCCAGGCCCCAGGCCACCTGGGCCATGGCCCGGGGCGTGACGGCGGCCTGCAGGTTTCACTGTAGCACGTTTTACACTGTAACTTACTGTTCCGCACTGTTGTTGTGAAGGTGGCCCTGGTCATTAGTCTTGGCTGGCTACGCCACTGCTCGGAACCAACCGTAGCGTGTGGTTGGATCTAATCTCCCCCTTCTAGAGTCCCCCCCTCTGGACTGACCTGATCCTCCTTTTATACATCAAGGGGATCTCACAGCTGTGAGTCCTCCTTTTCCTTCTCACAGCGTACAAACCCTCCAAAGACTGTCCGGTCCGTTGGCTCCCACTAGGCCACTAACCCTCTTGTCAGATAGACTCTGCCTCTATCCGGAAAACTCCATAGGAGAGGTGGCAGTCACTTTACTTTATCTGGCAGGTTGCACATGCTATGCTTCCACCCCTTCCCGGTGTCCTTTCTCCATTGTACCTTCACGGGGCAGTCGTAGTGCAGTCTGTCTTGGTTTTGATAGTTGACTCGTACCTTGGGAGTGCTGTCTGCGGGCCGCACGTGGGCGCTTCACGGGGACCCCCTGTTCCCGGGATGCGACAGTAGCCCCCGGGCACTGTCTCGACAAAATGACGGTCGAGGCGGTGCCCAAAAAATCTCACGCGTGGCCGCAGAGGTGTCTGTTTTTGCCCGAATCAGCGTTCACGGGCTCCTGGTAGAGGTATTATTACTTGGTACTGGAGATCTCATCGTGGTTCGAGCGGGCGGTTCCCGTCTTCTTGGGCCTCGTGCGTCGACGACTCCGCGGAACAGAGGGAGGTGGGACCTTAATTGCCTGGAAACTTCCGCTATTTGACCCCAGAATTGCACCCCAGATCTACCGCTTTCCAGGAGCTTCTCGTGCTTTCCACTTCCTCTTTGCCCTGCCTCCTCCATTCGAGATCTCGAAACCCTAGCTCAGCGTCGGACTTCCTTCCCGGCAATGGCACCCAAGCGAGCAAAGGATCAGGAGCCGACGGAAGTGAAACCTTCTTGGAAGGCGATAAGAGCTGCGAGGAGGAAGACTGAGGCACTCTTCGAGAGCAAGCTGCGCACAGAGGAATCCCTTCTCAGAGTTCGGGCAGTTGTGGCAGACGAACACTGCAGCTCCGGCCCTACCTTGGTCAAAGCTCCGCCCTTGGGTCCCCCGGGTGAGAATTACATCCAAATCCTTTGGTTTTTTCTAGCCATGGGTCTCGTTCCCCCATTTTCTCCATTCTTCCATGCTATCTTGGATTCGTATGGGCTGAGCCTTCTCCAGTTGCATCCAACTGCTGTTCTTGCACTTGCCGTTTTTGCGCACCTCTGCGAATGCTTCGTGGGCATAGCTCCTTCCGTGGCACCGTTTCGCCATTTTTATGCCCCTCGCCTAACCCCAAAGAAGCCGATCTCTGCGAGTATCACGCTTCAGCTTCGGGATGGCATGGCTGACGAGTACATTGACATGGATACCGGCGGCAAGTGGGACGATTGGAGAGGGGATTAGTGCTTTGTCCGAGTTGAATCCTCGTCCCATCGCCACTATGCCGTGCCTTCTTCCAAAGCTTCGCTCATTGTTAATTCCAATGCCAAAAATCCTTACGACGAAGAATTCGTCGAGGTATTTGAGCGCATCAAGGAGCTGAAGCATAAGAAGTTAACGGGCTTAACAGTAGCAGCTCATTTTCTCAAGCATCGTTTAGCCCCTTTGTAAGAGAGATCCAAATTCGTTTGGGACTACTCCGTGGACGGCTCCGATAGTATGCGCTTGCAGAACCAGGATATGTCCCCTGCGGGAGTGGCGAGATGGATTAAGAAATTCTTCCATTCGAGCCAAGCTGGAACTCTTCTGATTGGGGTGATTCCTTTGTATAATTGAGAGGATAAAACCCAGCTTCTTCAGTCAGTGCCAGCTTGTACCCCGATCGGAATTCAGGGAAAAGAGGAGAAGGAACCCTCGCGAACTGAGGAACTTCATCAGGAAGAGGTTGCCCGGCCCGTTCGTCGTAGGAGGTCTAAGAGGGTGGTCGTGCAGCCTGACCCTGAGAGCTCTGAAAAAGACGCTGCTGGTTCAAGCTCAGGTGACTCATCCCTTCCTGACATCGGGAAGACCGGGGACAACTCTGTGTTGCCCTCTTCAAGCCGCATCCTTGTTCCCGGGCCTCGCGACAGATCTGCAAAACGCAAAAGGCACGTGGCTTTTCAAAGTTTTCTTAGCAGGTTCCTCTTCCTCTCTCCAAATTGCTTCACGGGAACCTGTGTATGATCTTCTTTCATAGAGCTGTGTGAGGTAGGTTCAGCAAAAGGTCCAAGACCGTCCCGAAGAAGGTTGTTCCGGAAAGCTCTGAAACTGAGGATGACCCTCAACTATCTCGAGGTGTCGATTCCCGATCAACGGAGGAATAGACGGATGTGATCAGAGCTTCCACGCCCTCTGCTCGCGAAGATTCCTCACTGGCAGGTGAGTGCTTTTTCTTTCTTTTAACCTTTTAGGTCATCGGCCGCAGATCACTTTGAGAGCTCAGCCTTCTGACGATTATGTCCGGTCTTCACACATGTGTTACTCATGGTGCCCAAGCTTCCATATCGCCAGCCCCCAGCCTTGCCCGGGAAGGAGTCTATTATGCGAAGCATGCTGACGCTCCTGTTTCAAAAAGAGGATCTTCCCATTCGCCGAGCATGGAGCAGGAACTGCACGACGAGGTTGAAGTCCGCAACTCGGCAATCGCGTTCAAAGATGATCTGATTGCCACATTGACCAAGGAGCTTCAAGAGTTGAAAACCTCTAAGGTCAGGGCTGATGAGTGTCGTGACGAGGCCTATTCGCGCGATTTGCTGGCAGCTTCACGGGTAACTTCCCTGGAAGCAGAGGTGGCCTCTCTACAGTCTGTGATCGAAAGGCAGAAGCTCCGGATGCTCGTCAGCGCAAGGACGCCTCGGTCAGCGTCACAAAATTTCATGAGGCCGCTGTCAAGATGACGAACGAATTTGAACTCCTAGGAGTTCACATTCCCAGCAAAGGCTTAGACCCAGAAAGATCGTCATTGGGGGATTACGCTCAAATCTTTGGTCTTGTTCCTGACAAGCTAGGAGTAACTGTCCGTGACATCGAAGCTAACCGACAGCTGGAGGGTGAAACTTTGGTTCGCGAAGTAGCCACTGAAGTTCTGTCTATGGTCCATCTGCTGGAGCCAAATTTCTCCATCGAGGGCATTCTCCAGGAGTTCGATGACGAGGCCAAAGCTGCTGAGGCCAAGAAGCAGATAGTTCCCGTGGTTGACCAACTAGTAAGCCAATTTGCGAGAGGAGAAGAAACTGTCTCCATAGACGCTGCCAAGGTGTAATCTTGTAATCTGCCATGCAATTTCTCAATATTGTGCTTCGGATGCCCAGTGCAGGCTGTTGCCTAGCAATGAACGTTTTACCTGTTTACCAGTATTTAACACTCAGGATAATGAAAAAATCTCGATAGATATGGCAGGGGTACGTGTTCACAAGATAGCACATGCCATAATATTAACTTGTTAGGTAAACACTGAACACATAACCCGGCGGGACGGACCCGGACCCTGGGTTCCACTCGTGGCGGGACGGACCCATTTCCACTTTCACATACGTGGCGGGACGGACCCGTTTCACTTTCACATACGTGGCGGAACGGATCCAGACCCACCATGACATTCGTGGCGCAACGGATCCAGACCCACCGTAACATTTGTGGCGCACGGAAATGACCCGGATACAAACTTCTATTCCTCATTGCCGCCAACAGTCTTGTGGTGCACCACATTTTTCCCTAAAACACTGGAGCAAACACAGTTACTAAAGCTAAAAACAGAAAACAGATTTCACCTGACTCAAACAAGGACCAGACTCAAACGGCTACTGGCTCTGGCATTTTGCTAAAAACTTGAAGATGCGAAACTGACTTCCGAATTCAGACTTCCCTGACTTCCCCTTGCCAACTCCATCTCCAGACAAGAACTTGTGCTCTAACAGTAAGCTTCACGGACCGAACTCCCCGGGAAGAGACCCGTCAGTAGCTCAAGGGCTCATAGAGAGGAGTCGCTCTTCTTTCTCAATGCACTTGTCAGTCAGTTGCCACAATTCCTCTGTGCTTATGGAGTGAGTGCCGAGCTTGACTCTCATCTTGAAGTGCCTGACATTGGTGTGGAAAGAAGAGAGGGCCGTCATGCTTCTGATGTTAGGGACTCGACTTGCAACGATCGGAAGCGCTGAACATAGTCCCTCAGGCTTTCTCCTAGCCACTGACCAGACAGAAGAGATCGCTGTGTGTGCACGGCCGCTCTGGGCCATCCTTGAATGCAGCTACGAAGAGCTTCCTCATTTCTGTCCATGACCCAACAGACCCCTGCGGTAAACCTTCCATCCATGACTCTGCCCGCCCACTTAGTGCGAGTGGAGGTAGTTTGCCATCATGAGCTCGTTTCCCCCTATGAGGCTGATGGTACGAGTGAACACCTTCAGAAAGTCTCCAGGTCGGAATTCCCGCTGTAGGTCTTAGTCAGTCCACAACAAAGCTGCCCTGACCTCACAGCCCTCCGGAGTCCTAGGATAAGAGCGAGGCAGTCGATGTCTTCCTCAGAATATGTGTCCTCCACTTCCACATCCTCCTGATTCCCATCTTCCCTGGGAAGGTCAAGGCTGCTTCCTCTGATCCCCAGCCTTTCGTTCCTGGGCACGCTCCTCATCCCGTATTGAGCTATCCCCATCAAACGGTCCAGATGTGCCACCCATGTTTGGAAACTCTGAAAATCTCAACGTCTTTTGGCGGGGACTGAAGTAGCTTTCTAGCTGCCATCAGAGCGTCCAAAGGCCGCTCGATACAGGACAGATCGAGACCACCAGAGGTTCCCGGGCTATGATGTGCTCACCTTCAGCGGATGATTCTTTGCCTCCAGTCACCTGTCCCTTGTTCCCTTGGATCTGAGTGGAAGGGATGAGCTTGAGAGCATCCCCAAACTGTAACGGTTGGCCAGTCTTGACGCTCTGCATGAGGCAGGAGATGAAGCTCCGGGCCGGTTCCCCTCGAACATGGGCTGGTCTCCCGGAGATAGAGGCACCTCATCAGCCCCCGGCGAGGGTGGGCGCCAGCCTTGAGGGATTTCAGGCTGAGGATCTCGCGGGTTGTGCACGGGGCAGTGCCATTCATCCTCATCAGGCACGATCTTGGCTGACTCACCCATGCGGGAGGGAAGGAAGCCCCTAGTTTCTCCCGTTCCGTCCAACTTGCGGACTCGGCTCTCGACCCCTGTCACGCGCGTCTCCCAGGGCGCGCTTGGTTCCACGTCCTTGTTCACGGGACATAGAGGCGCTGCGAGCCCCCATGCCCGGATCTGAGACGCTGCCGCTCTCGCGACGAGCAGTGAGAGGGTGCTTGTTGGCGTGAAAACACACGTTCGTTGGGAGACCCCAAGAGGAAGGTATGATGTAGTGTAGCAGCAGTTTTCCCTTGATATCTACCAAGGTTATCAGATCTAGTAGGAGTCAAGAGCACTTCAGAAGGTTGTCAGTGGCGCCGTTTATGATAACTGACATGGAACCTGCACACAACGCAATCAAACTACTTTGCCCCAACGAAACAGGAAGGTTGTCAATCTTCCCGGCTTGCTGAATACAAAAGATTAAACGTATGGTGTGGAGAATAATAATTGTAGAAAATAACAGAGAACAAATGATTGCAATAGGTGTTTTTATCTGTGTAAAGGAATGGACCGGGGTCTACAGTTCACTAGTGGTGTCTCTCCATAAAAGATAACATACATGTTGGGTAAACAAATTACAGCTAGCAATTGACAAATAGTGAGCGCATGACAATGCAATATATGACATGATCGTTTATTGTAGTATTTATTGGGCATTACAACATAATACATGGACCGTTTACTAGCCGCATCCATGCCTAAATAATCCACTACCGAGATAGCATCCGTGTCTCCCGCTAGTATTAAGTTGCAAGCAACAGATTATTGCATTAAACAAAGTATGTAATGTAAACAAATGCATTAGACTTAACAGACTACCCTTAAGCTAAACATCGGTTATTTTATCCCTAGTGCGGCACATCCACAACCTTAGTTGTTGCCGTCACTCACCCAGATTACTGGAGGCACGAACCCACTATCGAGCATAAATACTCCCTCTTGGAGTCACAAACATCACTTGGCCAAAGTATCTACTAGCAACGGAGAGCATGCAAGAACATAAATAAAACAGTAGATATATTGATAAACAACTTGATCATAACATCACTATTCATCGATCCCAGCAAACACAACATGTAGCATTACAATAATATGATCTTGATCATGTTAGGCAGCTCACAAGATCTAAACATGATAGCACAAAGTGGAGAGATAACCATCTAGCTACCGTTATGGACCCGTAGTCCAAGGATGAACTACTCACGCATCACTCCGGAGGCGGGCATGGTGATGTAGAGCCCTCCGGCGATGATCTCTCTCTCCGGCAGGGTGCCGGGAAGAGCTTCAGAACCCTCCCGAACTAGGGTTGACGACTGCGGCGGCGACGGAACTTTTCGTGGATAATTGCTCAGGTACTGAGGGTTTTCGGGAGGAAGTGAATATATAGGCGAAAGGGCGTCGGCAGCAGGCACCTGAGGGGCCCACACGCCACCTCGGCGCGCCGGCCTAGGGTGCCGCGCCCAGGTGTGGTGTGGCGGCCCTGGGTCGCCTCTTCGAGTCCCCTTCATTCTTCGTGATCGTGTTGGTGAAATACTGGGGTGCGTTGATTTTCGTCCAATTCCGAGAATATTTCCTGACTAGTTTTCTGAAACGGAAAAACAGCAGAAAACAGGAACTGTCACTGTGGCATCTTGTTAATAGGTTAGTCCCAGAAAATGCATAAAAATGCTATGATGTGTATATAAAACATGTAGTAATAGATATAAAATAAGCATGAAACATCAAAAATTATAAATACGTTTGAGACGTATCAGAGGGCGAACCCTCCCCAGAAGCGTGATGTAGCGGGTGCTGACCGGGTGCCATTCGGGAGAGCTGCACGGCGGCCCGACCCTTCTTCGTCGGAGCACTCGAAGGGAAGCGACCTCTCGCACGAGGGCTTCGCTTCGACGCTGGACTCGGACGATCCGCTCTCGGCCTTCTTGGATATCATGCTTGCTTCTGAGCTTGATGGCGATGAACTCACCAGATCGCTTGCGCCCTCTACCTGGCGCGCCAGATGTCGTGTCCGAAGTCACGAACACCGGAGGTCGAGAGACCCCTTTTAGAGATTCGGTGAGGGGCGCGAGGAGGATCTTGGCGAGCGATTGAAGTATACAGAAAGTAGAACACACAAGTAGTTTACCCAGGTTCAGGCCGCTCGGAAGCGTAATACCCTACTCCTGCATGTCTGAATATATGGTGGAGGTATGAGTATCCGGGTTACAATGAGGTGTTCCCGGGAATAATCTCTCGGAACCAACCGTAGCGTGGTGGTTGGATCTAATCTCCCCTTCTAGAGTCCCCCCCCTCTGGACTGACCTGATCATCCTTTTATACATCAAGAGGATCTCATAGCTGTCAGTCCTCCTTTTCCTTCTCACAGCGTACAAACCCTCCAAAGACTGTCCGGTCCGTTGGCTCCCACTAGGCCACTAACCCTCTTGTCAGATAGACTCTGCCTCTATCCGGAAAACTCCATAGGAGAGGTGGCAGTCACTTTACTTTATTTGGCAGGTTGCACATGCTATGCTTCCACCCCTTCCCGGTGTCCTTTCTCCATTGTACCTTCACGGGGCAGTCGTAGTGCAGACTGTCTTGGTTTTGATAATTGACTCGTACCTTGGGAGTGCTATCTGCGGGCCGCGCGTGGGCACTTCACGGGGACCCCCTGTTCCCGGTATGCGACAGTAGCCCCGGGGCACTGTCTCGACAAAATGACGGTCGAGGCGGTGCCCAAAAAATCTCACGCGTGGCCACAGAGGTGTCTGTTTCTGCCCGAATCAGCGTTCACGGGCTCCCGGTAGAGGTATTATTACTTGGTACCGAGATAGACACGACCTCGCCAACCTAGCATGAGGTCAATTCTACGAACCGAGTGAGCGGACAAAGTGGATACTTCTGTCACAGATTAATTTCTACACCCTCATCCGCTGGTCACTAGACGATGCATTTTCGATATCTTCACTTTGTCGCGCCGATCTGGTGGATCACCCCGGGCAGTTAATCATGATCAAGAATACAATCCGTCGGCGTCAAGATAAATACTATACCGATGGATCGGAGAGAACACGACATGCATGCATGGCGTACACAAACTTTTATTTCTCATTTTTTGAAAACTTTTAAAATTATTTACCCAAGTGCTTTGGGTGCACCGGATGCTTTCCCCTATAATAAATAATGTGGTCATGGATGGACCGGAGAGAACACGGCACTCATTTAGTTCCGGTCTATGCATGTCTACCGGACCCAGACATGGAATAATACGTACACAGACGACGACTTGACCTGCAGCACCAACACTCCCACTACAGCGACTGGCTGGCCTAGTTGGTCTTGATCTGTGCGAGCATGCAGCGCACGTCCTTGGCGGCGGGCCGCTCCTTGGGCTCGTCGGCGGTGCAGAACACGGCGATGCGCAGCACCAGCAGGATCTGCTCCTCGTGCCCGCCGCCCGCCAGCGCCGGGTCGATAGCCTCCGCGTAGTCGCCCTGCTGCACCACCCGACGCAGCCACCTCACGATCCCGACCTCGTCCACCTCCGTCGCGAAAAACTGGTCCGCCGGCTCCTTCCCCGTTGCCAGCACCGCCAGGATCACCCCGAAGCTGAACACGTCGCACTTGGCCGTGAACTTGAGCGTCTGGTGGTACTCCGGCGCGATGTACCCCCACGTGCCCGCCAGGTGGGACGTCGACGCGTGCGTCTTGTCGTCCGGCATCGCCTTCGCCAGCCCGAAGTCGGCGATGCGCGCTTCCATGTCGTCGTCCAGCAGGATGTTCGCCGGCTTCAGGTCGCGGTGGATGATCTGCGGCTTCTGCGACTCGTGCAGGTACTCCAGCCCCGACGCGATGCCCACCGCCACCCGCAGCCGCTCCGGCCACGACAGCGTCACCGCCCTGCTGCTGCTCTCGTTGCTGCTCTCCGTGTTGTTCATGCTGCTGCTGCTGCTGATGTCGTGCTCCTCGCCGCCGCCGTGGACGACGACCTGCGGCTGCTTCTTGAGCGCGTTGTGGAGGCTGCCGTTCTTCATGTACTCGTACACCAGGTAGTGGCAGTCGGGCCGCGGCACGTGCGCCGCCAGCGGCAGCAGGTTGCGGTGCCGGATGTGGCCCACCGTGCGGATCTCCGACTGGATCTGCCGCGACCACTTGTCCAGCTGCCGGCTCTCCTCGTCGCTCAGGTTGTTGCTCGGCTTCCCGGGCCCGTCACCGACCTGCTTCTTGATCTTCTTGATGGCGATGAACCTCGGCTCCTCCCCCTCCCGCTCGGTGGGGAGCTGCGCCTTGAACACCTCGCCGCACCCGCCGCGCCCGATCACCTCCAGCGACGACACCATGTCCTCCTTCTCCAGGAACGCCAGGTGGTCCGCGCGCTTGATCAGCTTCGGCGTGTAGATCACCGTGCCGGACTTGCTCTTCCGGTACCGCCCCCGGATGCAGTTCAGCGCCAGCCGGAACAGCACGGACAAGCCGAGACCCGAGATGACGCCGGCCAGGGACCCCACCACGAAGCCGATGATCCAGTTGCGCACGCGGTGCTTGTGGCTGCGGTGGCGCTTCCCGCCCTGCTCGGCCGCTGGCGGCGACGTCGACGGCACGGTGGCGTTGTTGGACGCCCCCGTAGAGGTGTGGTTCCTCTGGTTCGCGCCGGCGCCGGCTGTCGTGTTGCTCTTCTCCGCGAGGATGTACCGTTGCGGCACCGTTGTCCGGCGGTGGTGCACGTTCCTGCTCCCTATACGGGACCCGCGCGCCAGGGCGGAGCGCATGGCGTCGTGCCGGCCGTCGTAGCACTGGACAGCCGACATGAGGATGAAGAGAAGAGTGACGACGGAGAGGAGGAAGAGGAGCGGAGGCTTGCCGGGCGCCATTGCCAGTACGTTTGTCTTGCGTTGGTCGTGTACTCGTGTGGCGAGGAAGCTTCCCGCCCGGCGAGTGTGGGAGACGAGGTGACCGGAGACTGGCGCGCGGAGCTATTAATAATGGCCGGCCGGGGGATTAGCGCGTGGAATGTATGGACGGCTGCGATGCGTTTGTGGACTGGACGGACGTGCCAGATTTGGGCGAGAGGGACAGATCCTGGCCTGCCGAGCCTGATTGGCGAGACGACTATTGACTCCAGCAAAGTCCGTCAACAACCGGCCAGCACGGCGAGGCTCGAAATGGAATTGACGGATATGCCCCTGGAAAAGCTTGGACAAATGGCTTACTGTCCCACTCATCTCTTTTCCTTAAAAAAAGAAAAAAAAAAAACACTGTTGATCGGTGTCTATTCAAGTGGAATACCTGATGGATCTTACAAATTCTTTTATTTCTGGAGAAAACGCAAAAGTTTTGCGTTTCATTGCATCGTTACAAAAGAGTTGAATACTCTCTCCGTTTTTTAATATAAGATATTTTAGGTGTTGCACATATTGTCTAGGTGTATACTAAAATGAGTTAACATACACAATAATGTGTATAGATACTTTTATATGTCTATGAATGTGAACAAATATTAAAACATCTTATATTAAAATACGGAGGGGTACAAGCCTAGACAGAGGCTATACCTAGTAAACCCAACAATCTATAGCGTAGCCGGAGGGAGGATCATGGCAAGGCCCCAGCCCACGATCTTGCTTCCACCTTGATCGTGTCGAGCAATCCACCAAGATCGGCTCGCGCGCCGTCGAGGATGATGGCGTTGTGCTTCTTCCATAGTGTTGCGCTTCTTACAAATTCGATGGTGCATTACTAAGACACTATATATAATCACTACCAGGTTTCATCATGGTTCATGTTTGAGGCCAGATGAAACGCGTCGACGCGATGAAACCTGAAATGTGGTTTAATTTTGATAAACTAAATGTTTCATGGCTGAATTTTGACCAAAATTCGAAATTTGGTGAAACACGGGTAAGATGGGCTACCATTGTATTTATAATAAATACTAGACTAATATATGGCCCAGTGACGCGGTTGTTAAATAGATCGTTTAATGGCACGGACGCGAATGCACCTATGGCATGAGTGCTTATATTTACTACGTACGTATCTAGTTCTATTTCACGGGTGATGAATATGACCTTGTTGCTCGAAAAACACTTTTGCCTCTCGAGATCCAGTGCTCCCTCCATTTACAAAAAATTGAAAATCATACTTATGAGTTTCAAAAAATTCCGAAACAAAATCTGGATATAGGATGTAGCAAATGTTATATCCCACAACCCTGTAAAATATAAATTTCAAATAATTATATTATGGGGTACACAAAAATGACAAATCCGATAAATTTAAACATTTGAAAATATGCATATGTAGATCCAAACTTTTGTCATTTTTTGTGTGGTTCAATATAAATAGTATTTTGAATAGAAGCTTTGCAGGTTTGTGCGACCCAGCATTGACTACATCCGAATTTTTTCATGATTTTTTTGAAACTCATAAATTTGATTTTCAAAATTTTTAAGTAGAGGGAGCACCGGATCTCGGGATCATAAAATCTCCACTCTTGTTGCTCATCAAGAAAGAAGATACCAGTTAGCGAGAGGCCCAAGGGAAGCCATTTCAAGCCAAATCATGCAAAGCCGCCAAAAGGATAGGGCAATGGCTATTTTTGCTAGAAGGGATGCTAGTGCCCAAAAGAAGAAGGCCAATGACAATCGTGGTTCCTCAAGGTGCTTTGTTGTTGTTGTTGTTGTTGTTGTTGTTGATGATGATGATGATATTATGGAGGAAGAAGATGATGTTGAGGCGTTCCTCGTAATAATTTGCGACTTTGTGACACAAGTAAGTGGTGATCTGTTTCTGTTCGCAAACTCAATCCATACGGTTTTCAAGAAAGGACCATCCACAACGATGCACGGTTTCGGACGGAGACTCAAATGAAGTTGTTGACATGAGTTGGATACTCCTATGTGTAGATGCACCCACTATTTATAAATCGCATTTCAAAATATTAATAAATTTCAAACAAAAAATCTACGTGTACATTTAGATATTTTAGGATGTACAAGAAGTTCCTATTTAAAAAATAGACAAATTCCAGTGTTTTAAAATGATTTTTCACGAGACTTGTTTTGTCTTTTTTATACAGGCCACAAAAATGTTTTTTTTTTGCGAAACTTTTTGTGCAGACATAAAATGTCGGCATATATACCCGTAATTTTTGTTTGGAACTTTTGACATTTGTTAATGGATTTAAAATATTTTTTCCATAAGGGGTGAGTCTAGACCTATGGCAAAAACATCGGCTTGGCTGCTAGGTCACCGTCGGCCAACACCCTCCTCCTCGCACACTAGGTGTTAAGGTAATTTGGTCACCTGTAGCTACAATTTTATCGCTGCAATGTAGAGATAGTAATAAAAATATGTTCATTTGCTCATGGGGCACTAGTGCGCCCACACCATCGGCAAGACCGGCTCGTGGGGCAACTAGTGGGTATGGAGAGCCCGGCAACCCTAGTTCTATCTATCTCTATGTTTGTTGTTGTATGTGATGAACTATTTACTTGTTGTTGTTTTATTTGTTGTTGTATGTTTGATGAATTGAGGACATGATTTGTATGCTAAAATTCATGAACTATGTAATAATTGAGTATTGTTTTGTTTATATTTTTTCCAATTTATTTGAGATTATTTTGATATTTATTAGTCCATGCATGTATAAAATGGTGTTGCAAATATATGGCCAACGGCCGCCGATTGGTGCCCCATTTTAGGGCAGCTACTACAGCAGCCGTTTTTGCCGTGGCCTAGAAACGGTAGAAAATTTGTTCCTGCTGTAAAACTTAAAAAAGTGAAAAAAGTGTGCCCAAAATCACTTTTTTTGCCCTATAATGGGGCAGCTATTGAAGATGCTCCAAAACCATTTTTCCTAGATCGGGGACTTTTCGCAAAGAAATGACATCTTGGTGATAGAGTAACAGAGGAAAAAGTCCATTTTAAACCCTGAACTCCTCCGTATCTTGGAGATAGAGTAACAATGGCGGACGCGGCGATTTGGGTAGTGGGTGCACTACCCGAAAAACATTTTTCCAAATGTCAAAAAATTCAAAATAAATTTTTTGCATGTAGTCCAACACATTGCAAGTCAGCACAAAAAGTTACGCGAAGAAAAAACTTTTTTTGCAACCTGTGCAAAAAAGACAAATTCGGACATACGGAAATGTACATATACGTGTCGGAATTTTGTCTTTTTTGTACAGGTTGCTAAAAAAGTTTTTTCACCATGCCAATTTTTGTGCTAACACATCACGCTGTAACGTACATCCGGATTTTTTTCTGAAATTGTTTGACATTCTGAAAAAAAACCAAAAATAAATTAGCTAATGGGTGCATCTAGACCCACCACCCGGTTTGAATATCCGAACAATGGCGGACTTTTTGGGTAACAAGTTACACACAAGATGTTCAGATGCATCTGTCCGCACGCTGCACCTACCAAACTGCTCCTCCGTACCGACAAGTTCTTGTTGAATCACTGGGCTGGTTGTTGGCTTGTGTGGTGCAGAGCAGAGCGCCCACACTGCTCGCACAAATCCGTTCGACCACACCGCCCGTACGTCCTCCTCCATGGCGCCGGCAATGCCAACCTCCGGCGATGTCGGCTCGGGCGCCCCGCCTCACGTCGTGCTCCTCCCGAGCGCCGGGATGGGCCACCTGGTCCCGTTCGGCCGCCTCGCCGCCGCGCTCTCCTCCTCCGGCTGCGACGTCTCGCTGGCCGCCGTGCTCCCCACCGTCTCCTCCGCCGAGTCCGCGCACCTGCACGCCCTCTTCGCGGCCTGCCCCGCCGTCCGCCGCCTCGACTTCCGCCTCGCGCCCTTCGACGCCTCCGAGTTCCCCGCAACCGCCGACCCCTTCTTCCTCCGCTTCGAGGCCATGCGCCGCTCCGCGCCCCTGCTCCTCGGCCCGCTCCTCGCCGGCGCCGGCGCGTCCGCGCTCGTCACCGACATCGCGCTCGCCTCCGTCATCATACCCGTCGCCAGGGACCTCGCCCTCCCCTGCTACGTCCTCTTCACCGCCTCCGCCGCCATGCTCTCCCTCTGCGTCCACTTCCCCGCCTACCTCGACGCCAACGCCGGCGGTGTCGTCGGCGACGTGGACGTCCCTGGCGTGTACCGCATCCCCAAGGCCTCCGTCCCGCAGGCGCTGCACGACCCCAACCACCTCTTCACCCGCCAGTTCGTCGCCAACGGACGCATGCTCGCCAGCTCCCACGGCCTCCTCGTCAACTCCTTCGACGCGCTCGAACCGGAGGCCATCGGAGCGCTGCGCGACGGCTCCGTCGCCGCCGGGTTCCCGCCCGTGTTCTCCGTAGGACCGCTCGCTCCGGTCAGCTTTTCCACGGCAAAACATCAAGAAGACTACATGCAGTGGCTGGAGGCGCAGCCTGCGAGGTCCGTGGTGTACGTGAGCTTCGGAAGCCGGAAGGCCATCTCCAAGGACCAGCTCCGGGAGCTCGCGGCCGGGTTGGAGGCGAGCGGGCACCGGTTCCTGTGGGTGGTGAAGAGCACCGTGGTGGACAGGGACGACGAGGCCGACCTCGGCGAGCTGCTCGGCGAAGGGTTCCTGGAGCGCGTGCAGGGGCGGGGCATGGTGACCAAGGGCTGGGTGGAGCAAGAGCATGTCCTGAAGCAGGTGTCCGTCGGGCTGTTCGTCAGCCACTGCGGCTGGAACTCGGTCACGGAGGCGGCGGCTGGCGGGCTGCCGGTGCTGGCGTGGCCGAGGTTCGGGGACCAGCGGGTGAACGCCGGCGTGGTGGCGCGCGGCGGGCTCGGCGTGTGGGAGGACAGGTGGAGCTGGGAAGGGGAGGAGGGCGTGGTGAGCGGGGAGGAGATTGCGGAGAAGGTGAAGGCGGTAATGGAGGACGAGGCGGTGAGAAGGAAGGCGGCGGGGGTGCGGGATGCCGCGGTGAAGGCGGTCGCCGACGGCGGCACCAGCTACGGGAATTTGGCCGAATTTGTGCAGCGGTGCCGGGACGGAAGCGTAAGCAAATAATGCGCCGTAGATAGTTTGGAGGCGTAAACTTGGAATCATATAAAAGCAGAATTATTGCTTATTTTTTTTAGTAAATGAATTGCAGTCTACCTGTTAATAAAGCCCAGCGCGCAGGCCTACAAGGCCCGTTCCATTATTTTTGATAGAAAAAAGAGAATATTTTTTTTGAAAAGAAAGACAGGCCCAAGGACCCGAGTTGCAATAGATTCCAAATAAATCGTAGTATTGATTGTCAAGAACAAAAAAAACTTGTAAAACCAACCAGGACATCAAAGAAGAAGAAAATAACATACAGGTCAGTGCATTTTACATCCAAAACCGTTAGCTGAGAAGCTAGATTGCAATTGGGTCATAATCAACCTCTTCACCCAACCAATCCTACCGACATCGGCGACAAGACCAATTGGGTCGGCAGAACCTCCGCCACATCTATGTAATAGAGACCACGGATTCAGAGCCAAGGTCGAGTCACCTTCATTTTGGCACAAAAGCTTGGAGGAAGAGGAATAGACTCCTTTCGACAAGAAGATCTTGTGTTCCTATCAGGTGTGAATGTTTCGTGACCTAGAATCCAGGGTCGCCTTTGGCATCTCCGGAGGCATGCCACCACAGCCAACATAACTCCAACCCTCGCCATCCAAACCGATACCTTCTCACGACAAACGTCAGCGGCGGGGTGACTCCGGACGTCCTTCCCTCCTCCCTTAGGTCTCGATCCTCCCTTTACTCTCATCGTATGCCCAAAAGGAAACAACTAGCAGCCACAAAAAACAATGACTATCAGTAGGGAAACAATTATCTCAAACTAAATCGTCCAAAGTGTGTGAAAGTCTTCCAAAATTAATAATTTGGTAAAAAAAATTATAGTAGAATATTTTGATTTTTTCGAGAAAACCCTTAGTAGAATGCTAGCTAGAAACTTGATTTAGCGAGATAAATTAAGTTGCTTACCAAACCAGGGGAAAGAACCACAAAACGCAGCAATTCTAAGAGTTCAGTCAAAATGAAGACAAGCTGGTATGGAATTCACATATCTACGAAGATTTTTTTTTCAAGGTAATACCTGAGATACAATGCGATCGAAGGGGCAAATTTCTAAGTGGGATTTAGACATTTCTTCCTCTTCATAGCCGTCAAAGTTGCACATTTTGCATCTTTTTTGAAGAATGAGCAGGATTTTTTTATATATCGCCATCAAAACTAGATAGACAAGTCCAGCTGCAAGACTGAACCTTCTATCAACATCATTCAGCAGTAAAATGACAGTCAGCAGCGCAAATGTGCAATGCCGGCGTGAGAGTTCGTGTTCGATTTTGCAGCAACTTTTGCGTTCCTTGGATTGCAAGACACTAGGCCATCAAAATCAAGATGATTCAACAAACGTAATCACGCGCGGAGCATAGTGCAGTGTCGACAAATCGCACGCCAGTGTTCGACCATGGCCTCCGGCCGCCCGCGCATCGTCCTCCTCCCGAGCGCCGGCATGGGTCACCTGGCCCCCTTCGGCCGCCTCGCCGCCGCCCTCTCCTCCTCCTCCGCCGACCACGCCTGTGACGTATCCCTCGTCACCTTCCTCCCCACCGTCTCCTCCGCCGAGTCCGCCCACCTCCGCTCCCTCTTCGCCGCGCTCCCCGCCGTCCGCCGCCTCGACATCCGCCTCCCGCCGCTCGACGACGCGTCCGATCTCTCCGGCGCCGACCCGTTCTATGCGCACTACGAGGCCAGCCGCCGCGCCACGCCGCTCCTCCTGCCCGCGCTCCTTGAGGACCTTGACGGCGCCGACGCGCTCATCGCCGACATCTCCCTGGCCTCCGTCGCCATCCCCGTGGCCCGCCAGCTCCGCCTCCCGTGCTACGTCTTCTTCACCTCCTCCGCCACCATGTTCTCCTTCTACGCCTACTTCCCCACCTACCTCGACGCCGGCGGCGGCGACCGCGACGCCGACGTCCCCGGCGTGGGCCGCGTCCCGACGTCCTCCTTCCCACAGGCGCTGCACGACCGCGGAAACCCTCTTCACGGAGCAGTTCCTCGCTAACGGACGGAGCCTCCCCGACGCCGACGGCCTGCTCGTCAACACGTTCGACGCCCTGGAGCCGGAGGCCGTGGCGGCGCTGCGGCGCGGGGAGGTGAGCTCCCGGCCTGGGTTCTTCCCGCCGGTGTTCATGGTCGGACCGCTTGCTCCAGCGAGCTTCCCGGCGGCGAGAGCGCCCGCTGACTACACGGCGTGGCTGGACACGCAACCTGAGCGGTCGGTGGTGTACGTGAGCTTCGGAAGCCGGAAGGCGCTGGCCCGGGAGCAGCTCGGCGAACTCGCCGGTGGACTAGAAGCTAGCGGCCACCGGTTCCTGTGGGTGGTGAAGGGCGCCGTCGTGGACAGGGACGACGGCGCAGATCTCGGCGACCTGCTCGGCGAAGGATTCTTGGAGCGCGTGCAGGGCCGTGCTCTGGTGACGAAAGATTGGGTGGAGCAAGAGGAGGTCCTGAAGCACCCGGCTGTGGGCCTGTTCGTCAGCCACTGCGGCTGGAACTCGCGGACGGAGTCGGTGGCGAGCGGCGTACCGGTGCTGGCCTGGCCGAGGTTCGCCGACCAGCGGGTGAACGCCGGCGTGGTTGCGCGCGGCGGCGCCGGGGCGTGGGTGGAAGGGTGGAGCTGGGAAGGGGAGGAGGGGGTGGTGAACCGGGAGGAGATCGCGGAGACGGTGAGGTCCGTGATGGCGGACGAGACGCTAAGGAAGACGGCGGCGACCGTGCGCGATGCCGCGGCGAGTGCCGTGGCCGGCGGCGGGACGAGCTACCGGAGCTTGGCCGAGCTTGTGGGACGGTGCCGACATGGTGGCGCCGTAGCGGTCGATGCCAGTAGGTGAAGCGTATAAAGACAAGCGACAGGTTTGAGATCAGAGCTAAGTAGAGACGTGCGATGCAGCTGAAAATATGAAGCCGATACACATGAAAAAAATTCAGTTATTTTTTTCCTTCTTCCATTACAAGTTGAAAATGTATTTATAACATTTTTACATAGCACCATTTTAATAATGGAAAATATACATTGATTACAAAACAAGAGCTTCTGTATCTGAAAAGAAATACTCATGTATTTTTAGCATATTCGTGTTTCTGAAAGAAATTATCTAAAGTTATAAAAATATGTTATTGCGTAAGAAAACTAATGCTCATTTCCTTTAAAAGAAATGTCCATACTCCCAGAAGAAATATCAGGTGTGCACAATTAATTTATAAACGAAATAAAATTAGTTAATTAAATTCAGATAAATAAATAGAAGTGAGGGTAATCCAAAAGTATTCATATATCTATGGAAAAAATATTTTTTTTCCGATGAAAAGGAAGGCACATTGATGAAGAATTAAAAGCAAAGAAAAAAAAAGAGCAAACAGAAAATAAAAATATGCAACTTTCTGATTTATATATAGTATATATGTTTTTGTCTTGGTCCCTTTGAAGGGTTCAAGTGATCTAAATTGTTTAGTTTATCAATAAATTCGATCATCATAGATTGTTCTTATTTCACGAAGATTTTACTTTCCACCATATTTTACACACTTTTTTTAATGAAACACAACAAGCTGCTGATTTCATTGATTAATAAGGGAGAGAGCTTTCTGAAATGGAGCATCCATTAATTAAGGAGCGGAGAGTTGCCCCGTTAATTCACGGAAACCATCACAGCCCGCTGAACGCCACACAAATATACCCCACATAGACCACTGCGAAGATAGGCTCGTCGAGATAGCACATTGGCGTCATCCGTCATCACCTCTCCTTGAGCACGCGTCATTGCAATCCCTTCTCCCGGGAAGCGACTCCGACTTCACCGCAAACGACCACCGACCCAACCCACACCGTGGAGACTGAGCGAATCCACATGAAGATACATGCCAAGTACTCAGCCACCCGTGGCGGGGTCAACCCAACTACGATTTTGAAGGAGAGCTACAAAGTTTTGATTACAAAAGTTGTCGAAAAAAAATGAAAAAGAAAAGCGACAGAAAGATTGGAAAAGTTAGTAATCGATATTTCTAATTATGAACTTTGCACCAGCTCTTGTAAAATAACATGTTTGAGAAAAAAACTGACCAAAATACATATCCTAAAGACTAGAAATCGATCTCTGCTTTACGAATGCATACTATTTTCTCTCATATGTACCAATTAGCTAACAACAACAACCAGCATGCAAATCTTAAGCAGAAAATTGATTATATGTAACTCAGACCCTCCTGTTAGGTGACTTCCATAAATAGTCCAAAGATGAATTATTTAGAGTTGTTTTTTAACTTTCATGTTTTCATCCGCTATCTTTACTATTAAAGGAGAGTCCGTGGTATAATGTCACACATCTGACAAATTACGGCCCAAATGCCACCGCACAACAACCATTCCACAAACTTCTCGCGCGTCCCCCGTCGCGCACGGAAGACAACCAGAAACCGTTCTCCACTCACGCAGGAAATCGCCCAATCTGTAGACTGTGCCGCCGTCTCGCAATGGCTCGTCGCCGCCGCTACTTTGCCCTATCTCTCGGGCTCCTCGAGTCGTCGCGCCGCGCTCTGCATTCCCTCTATCCCCTCTTCGCCTCCGTTCCGCAACTCCCGTCGTGCCTGTGGCTGAAGCCCGACCCGCCCCTGCCGCCATCCTGCGACGGCGGCACCGACCCAGCTGCCGCCTCCCACAACGGCGTCACCAAGCCGGCCCCTCGAAGGTATCCATCCCACGCCATGTATCGGCCAGATGCGGTCGCTGCACGTGCTAGGTAGATGGTGGAGAAGGCAACTCCCTGCACAACCACCCGCATCCCATGCGCTCAGCCAGCTGCTTCCGAGCTGCACCACGGCGAGTGGGTTCCTCCACGGCCACAGCTGGGGCAGCATCGACTCTGGGAAGGTATTTCGGTTCGTGGCTCTTGCAATCATAAGGTTTTCAAATTTGTGTTCCACATAGCGTCATATTCAGATTACTATCTTCCTCTTGGTTCTAGCATTAACATGAATTGATTTTGGCCTTCGTGAGCTCCATGGCCGACCTTGGATAATAGATGTGAGAAGTGGATTTTTGTGAGATGTGGGGATGCGATTGAGCTTGAGGATGGTACGTCCATGGGCCGTGGGGAGGGCAGATCAGACCAGAGAGAGAGAGAGAGCTTGCTTATTTAGTTGACCAGCAGATTCATTATTGCAAACTAGTTGAATTTGGCGTGCCGTCACGGCACGCCCTTGATGCCATTTTTTGGAAGGCATTTTTGTTTGGAATTTTCGAATTTGAATTTCGTCAATCTGGCACGTAATGTTAGCATTTTTTCGTGTAGTTATGTTGATATGCTTTCATATATTTTTGGATGAGTATGTTTGAATAGAAAATTCTTACTGAATTATATATTTGTTTTTCTTGGTGGATTTTGAAGGCATATGAATGTTTTAAATATTTTTTTTTTGTAATTTGGTCACATTCAATAAGTAGTCAATTCAGTATTTAGTAGTGTTGCAGAATTATCTAAATACCGTAAAACAATACGTCTATAGTGTTATAAATTCTGTTAAGCATGTTCTATTTAGAATTTGATTTGTAGTTTCAATATACTGGTCTGTTTTTTTTTAACAGTTGTTTCCTAATATTTACATTTGTGGTACTTTTATATTAATATTTTTGAGCCCATGATATAAATGGGTATTTGTATTTTGTTTTATTTTTTTATTTTTTGACGATTGTTTTGATGAATTTTTTTCAATTTTTTACTGGCGGATATAGTCGAAGTTACTGATTTTGCGGCACTTAGTAAACTCTATTTAAGTAGGATGGTCTGTAGCAAAAAAGATTATTCGGTCTATCATATTGAATGATATTACTGATGTTATTTCTGCTGATTTTATTTGACTATTGAAGAATTTGTTTTTTTTTTGTGCGACATATGTATTTTTTTGTTAACCAAAATGTGGGCTAAATTGAAGTGTTGAAATATTTGTTTGTTTTCTTATGAACAGGTAGCATTTTTTTTGTGTGCATTTCTGATATATTGTGTACAATATTCAAATATTTGAAGGTTTGAAATGGTCGAACATGTTTGTATTTCGTCGTTAATATTTAGTTGAATTTAGAACAATCCATTCGAATTTGATTCCACATTTTGGGAAAGCAAATGTTGGCTAACTTAATATGTTGAAATAAATTTGGTATTTCTTATGAGTACATTGTGGTTATTTTTGGCGAGCATTTTGGTTTTATTTTATGGAATATCGGAGTATTCGCTCAAATGTTAGACAAATTGCAACTTGCAAACATTTTTTATTTATTTTGTTATTATAAAGTGGACCAGTAATTGTAGTTTTTAGATAAATGAAGATATTATTAAGTGAGGTGTCAAGCATTTGGAGTATTGGAAAAAAATGACTCTATTATCATTTGTTTAAGGAATTGGAACATTGCAGAAATTGTACCTCTTTTTTTATCTTTTTATTTTGTTTAAACAAAATCTGGAATATTTCATATTTCTTTTATCTTTTGTAGATCATGGAAAAAAATATTCGTTGACCTGGAATATTTCATACTTCTTTTATCTTTTGTAGATCATGGAAAAAAATATTCGTTGAAATTAAATATGAACATGTCTCTTCGTAATTTTGTCGTTCGGAGTAATTTCAATTTTTTTATAGCAAATTTAAATGGTCAAGTGTGTTTGTAGTTAGGCATTGATATTTAATTAATCTATTTAATCAGGAGATATATAGTATATAAGTATTTTGTAAATTCAAATTCATTTATTTAGAAGGAATGCATTTAGGTTTTGTCGAAATGTTTGGTAAGTTGAAATGTCGGAATTTTTTTTTATTGTCGCAACTCGTGTAGTTGAAACGTAAATTTTGTAAATAGACTAATTGTCAATAAAATTGTAAGTTTAGTCGCAGTGGGATGATGACCCACAAGTATAGGGGGTGTATCGTAGTACTTTCGATAAATAAGAGTGTCGAACCCAACGAGGAGCAGAAGGTGTTGACAAGCGGTTTTGATGAAGGATTCACTGTAAATGCTCACAGACAAGTTTTTAGGAGTTTTTGATATGACAGATAAATAAAGTACAAGTAAATAAAATGCAGTAATAATAGTTGCAGCGAGTGGCCCAATCCTTTCTACAGCAAAGGACAAGCCGGTTGTTGTACTTATAATGACCAAACGTTCTTGAGGACACACGGGAATATTGTCAAGTGCTTTCGCTTCATATAGTTGATTAATCTTCATTGTTTTGATAAGTGTTGTGTGGGTGAACCTATGCTAATGCACCGCCCTTCCTAGGACTAATACATACTTGTGATTATACCCCTTGCAAGCATCCGCAAATACAAGAAAGTAATTAAGATAAACTAACCACAGCCTTAAACTTTGAGATCCTGCTATCCCTCATGCATCGATATACCAACGGGTGTTCAGGTTTCTGTCACTCCGGCAACCCCACAATTGGCAAACGAATACACAATGCATTCCCCTAGGCCCATAAAGGTGAAGTATCATGTAGTCGACGTTCACATGACACCACTAGAAGAATAACACCACAACTTAAGCATCAAACCATTAAATATTACTCAACATAGTTCACTACTAACATCAAGACTTCTCCCATGTCCTCAAGAACTAAACGAACTACTCACAAGACATCATACGGAACATGATCAGAGGTGATATGATGATGAATAACAATCTGAACATAAACCTTAGTCCAATGGTTTCACCCAATAGCATCAATAACAAGAGTAATCAACACCGGGAGAGTTTCCCCTATGAAATAGACAAGATTCAGCCCTAGATGTTACAGCGGAGACGGGGTGCAGCGGCGGTGATGATGGTGTTGGCGGTGGAGATGATGATGATGATGATCCCGATGAAGTCCAGCTCGATGACGGTGATGATGGCGACGATTTCCCCCTCCGGGAGGGAATTTCCCCCGGCAGATTTCTTCCTGCAGGGGAGCTTTTCGCTCTCTGGTGTTTTCCGCCTCGTGGAGGCGGCGGAATATTTCGATGGCCGTCCCTGTGTGTTAGGGTTCCGAGGGGGTCAAGTACGCGAAGGGGGAACGGCTGAGGTGGGCCAGGGCCCCCAAACCACCTGCGGCGCGGCTGGGGGCCCCCGCGCCAGGGTGAGGAGGGCCCACCTGGCCCTCTCAGCTCCCCTTTTGGCCTCCTCCATCTTCTGGTAAAATAGGAACTTCCATATGTCTCCTTCGATTTATTGATCTTCAGAAATAGTGCATCTCGACGGTGCTTTTTCCAGCAGAATCCTGACTCCGGTGTCCAATTCTCCATTATTCATCAAACATGCAAAATAGGTAAAATAACATAAGTAACACTTCTAAATATGAAATATATCGATGAATAGCAGTAAATTATGATATAAAATAGTGATGCAAAATGGACGTATCAACCCCCCCAAGCTTAGACCTCGCTTGTCCCCAAGCGAAAACTGAGCTCAGTAAACATGACCACAAGTTTATGGAGCAAAGTGTCGATAAATAAAATACGGACAAGAAGCATCACATTCATTGATACACAAGTCATTCTAGACAGCAACTTCCCTTCATATAATCTAACTTGAAATAAGTAAAGGGAACCACGATGAAGTGCATAAAGAGAACCATGATTGGTGAAGGCAAACTTAAACTCTTGGTCAGAGAACAATTAACAGATCATACTTATCTTTCGAGAAGAGTCTTTATATCAGAGCTTATATAGCAGAACTTACATGCCTTAATCATAACAGTCTCCTTACAGTCATTGATAACTTTCAAAGTTATATTCATTCGGATAAAAGCTATTGTGCGAAACAAGGAAATGAGAGATATGATTAGAAGTATCAACACATATAACTAATTGGATCTCAACAACTCAAATGCTTGCTTGAGATAGAGAGGAATGGGTTTACTGACTCAACAATAATGTAAAAGATAGGCCCTTCGCAGAGGGAAGCAGGGATTAAATCATGTGCTAGAGCTTTTAAGTTTTGCAAAGCATATAGAGAGTATGAAAATAGTTGTTTGAGCTATGTATGTCGTTGTCAACGAATCGTAGTAAAGTGAACACTAACCCCTTGTCAACCAGACTTTCAAGAGCGGCTCCCATGAAGGACGTTATCTCTACCAGCAAGGTAGATCATCCCTCTTCTCTTTTGTTTACACATGTATTTTAGTTTCTTTATAGTTGACACTCCTCCCAACCTTTTGCTTACACAAGCCATGGCTAACCGAATCCTCGGGTGCCTTCCAACATTCACATACCATGGAGGAGTGTCTATTTGCAAATTAAGTTGCTTACTGATAAATCAGGGCAAAACATGTGAAGAGAATTATTAATGAAAGTTGTAGTTAATTGGGACTGGGCACCCCATTTGCCAGCTCTTTTTGCAAATTGTTGGATAAGCGGTGTATATGCCACTAGTCCATTGGTGAAAGTCTGTTTGACAAAAGTGCTAGAGAAACTCTACAGAACCCTCATGAGCTAATAAACAGTGACACAAAACTAGGAGTAATAAGTTTTGAATAATTTAAAGGTAGCACATGAAGTATTTACTTGGAATGGCGCAAAATACCATATAGTAGGAAGTTATGGTGGACTCGAATGGCAATGGTTTGGCTCAAGGTTTGGATGTATGAGAAGCATTCCCTCTCGATACAGGTCTTTGGCTAGCAAGGTTATGTAGCAAGCATAAGAGTTGAGGGATACAAACAATTATACAAGTGATAAGAATAATCATGCAATCTTCCTTAGAAGCACAAATAGTTTAACTTAAGAATACTAAGCTTATGAGCTACAAAGAAAGAAAGATCATGGAATAATATATTTGCATGCACTCCCTCTCTCTACTTAAGTCTCAAAGTATTGTCTACTACTGACCAATGCTAAGTTTGCCAAAACCAAAAAGATTAACTTGGTGCTCTAAAAAGTGATCCCTATACTAACAACAAGGTTATCAATATGAAAGAGAATTGCAAGCTAAAATAAAGTATGCAGAAAGTAAATGATAAAACTTCTCATTAATATTTCATAACGGCAACTCACACCAAGGGATACATAGATAACCAACTAAAAGAGAGATACTTCCACATTGCAAACCATCATATAAGATAACTTCCCTACTCACGATATGACTTTATGGAAAAGTAAAAGGTAAAGATAATGATGTGATACCGCGGCACTCCCCCAAGCTTGGAACAAACCAAGGGGATGCCAATACTTATGATGAATTACTCCTTCGGTGGTGGTGGTGAATTGTTGATAAGCTTATCAACCAGCTCCTTCAGTTCATCAATCTTGTAGGTGAGGGCGCGAATCAGCTCAGAGTTGTGTTCGATGCGATTCATAAACTTGTCAGACTGCGAGTCCCAACTCTTGGAGTTGTTTCCCCACTCCTCAGCAGCAGAATCCCTCTTTCCTGTATTGTTAGAACGATCTATATTCCAACCACTAGGCAATCAGCCTCCGGGATCCTCTCAATTTGATGCTTATGGATAAGAGTATGGAAGGGGTTATTTATGCCTGGGGAAGATGTCCTGGGAGCCAAGAAGCGTCGTGGAACCTTCCCTCCGGTGCTCATCCGCGCCCTTGCCTGGGCTTGAATGGATTTGCCACCACTCCGATGCTTGCAACGGTAGCGCGCGGGTATTCGCGCGGGTCTTCCTCCACTTCTCCTTCATCTTCGCTCTTGACTTCCTCCTTCAGCTTGGGGTCTTGAGTCTCGTCTTCCAAAGGCTCCTTGCCCTTGTTGTTGTTGTTGGAGACCATGGCGCTTCTAAATCTGAAAACAATATCTGGACAGAAACAGCTCGAAACGAAACACGATGAAAAGGCGAGATACGAACCTCGGGGGTTCGGGTGAGTATATAGCAAAAAGTTTTACAACATAAGGAAGGTACAGGAGGAAACCTGATCGGAGACGAGCTCCGGGGTGCTCAAACCACCAGGCGGCGCGGCTGGGGGCCCACCGCGCCGACCTATGGTTTGGGCACCACGGGTGCCGTCTCCCATCCGGTTCGGTCTCTTATTTTTCCATATTTAATAAAAACGACGAAAATATCTTCTAGAAAGTTATTCGCGAAACTTTTCTTACCGAAACTGTTACCTATTCGAATCGAATTCTGCAGTCCCAGAAAAATGTTCTTCAATGAAAGTTTCCGGAGTCACCACTTTAATTGTATCAACCTCTTCATTAATAGAATCTCCAGAAATATAATGCTTGAGTCTTTGACCATTTACCACTTGTGTAGAGTTATCTTTCAATGAAGCAATTTTTATTGCACCTGAACGATACACCTCCACAATAACAAATGGTCCTTCCCATTTTGAGAGTAACTTTCCTGCAAAAAATCTGAGACGAGACCTATACAATAGAACTTTCTCACCAACATTAAATTCTCTTTTAAGAATTCTCCTATCATGCCATCTCTTAACTTTTTCTTTAAAGAGTCTAGCATTTTCATAAGCCTCACTTCTCCATTCATCTAAAGAACTTAATGCAACAACCTTTTCTCACCGGCAAGTTTAAAATCTCTATTAAGTTCTCTCACTGCCCAATAAGCTTTGTGTTCTAATTCTAAAGGCAAGTGACAAGCTTTACCATAAACCATTTTATAAGGAGACATGCCCATGGGGTTCTTATAAGCAGTTCTATAAGCCCATAAAGCATCATTTAACTTACTAGCCCAATTTTTTCTAGATTTATTAACAGTCTTTTGCAAGATAGATTTAATCTCCCTATTTGACAATTCTACTTGTCCACTAGTTTGAGGATGATAGGCTGAAGCAATTCTATGATTAACACCATATTTAGCAAGAGTCTTTCTAAAACCACCATGGATAAAATGAGAACCTCCATCAGTCATAAGATATCTAGGTACACCAAACCTAGGAAAAATGACATCTTGAAGCATTTTTAAAGAGGTCTCACCATCAGCACTTTTAGTAGGTATAGCTTCTACCCATTTAGTGACATAATCAACAGCAACAAGTATATGAGTATTACCTTGTGAAGAAGGAAAAGGACCCATGAAGTCGAATCCCCAACAATCAAATGGTTCAATAACAAGAGAATAACTCATAGGCATTTCATTGCGTCTAGAGATATTACCAACCCTTTGACATTCATCACAAGATAAAATAAACTTTCTTGCATCCTTAAAGAGGGTAGGCCAATAAAAACCTGATTGTAGAACTTTCTGCGCAGTTCTATCTCCAGCGTGATGCCCTCCATAAGCACTTCCATGGCATTTCCTCAGTATTTCCTGTTGTTCATATTCAGGAACACATCTTCGCATAATACCATCGACTCCTTCTTTATATAAGTGTGGGTCATCCCAAAAGTAATGCCGCAAGTCATAAAAGAATTTCCTTCTTTGCTGAGCTGAAAAGGTTGGAGGCAAGTACTTGGAAACAATAAAGTTAGCATAATCAGCATACCAAGGACTATCTCGCGAACTTACACTTATTGCAGCCAATTGTTCATTTGGAAAGCTATCATTAACAGGAATAGGATCATAAGGAATGCTTTCCAATCTAGACAAATTATCAGCAACAGGATTTTCAGCACCTTTTCTATCTATGATATGCAAATCAAATTCTTGCAAAAGAAGTACCCATCTAATAAGCCTTGGCTTAGCATCTTTCTTTTCCATAAGGTATCTAATTGCAGCATGATCAGTATGAATAGTGACTTTCGAATCAACTATGTAGGGTCGAAATTTGTCACAAGCAAAAACTACAGCTAGAAATTCTTTTTCAGTAGTGGCATAATTCTTTTGAGCAGAATCAAGAGTTTTACTAGCATAATGAATAACATTTAACTTTTTATCTACTCGCTGCCCAAGAACAGCGCCTACAGCATAATCACTAGCATCACACATAATTTCAAAAGGTAAATTCCAATCAGGTGGTTCAACTACAGGAGCGGTGATTAAAGCCTTTTTCAAAGTTTCAAAAGCTTCCTTACAATCATCATCAAAAACAAAGGTACATCTTTTTGAAGAAGATTAGTAAGAGGCTTGGAAATTTTAGAGAAATCTTTAATAAACCTCCTATAAAAACCAGCATGACCAAGAATACTACGAATACCTTTAACATCTTTGGGACAAGGCATCTTTTCAATTGCCTCCACTTTAGCTCGATCAACTTCAATACCTCTTTCAGAAATTTTATGTCCAAGAACAATTCCTTCATTAACCATAAAGTGGCATTTCTCCCAATTAAGAACAAGGCTAGTTTCTTCACATCTCTGCAAAACTTTGTCAAGGTTGTGCAAACAATTATCAAAGGAAGTTCCATAGACGGAGAAATCGTCCATGAAGACTTCCACAATTTCCTCACAAAAGCCATGAAAAATAGCAGACATGCATCTTTGAAAAGTAGCAGGAGCATTACATAAACCAAAAGGCATACGTCTATAAGCATAAGTTCCATAAGGACAAGTAAAAGTAGTTTTCTCTTGATCTTGCGCTCTCACAGCAATTTGAGAAAACCCAGAATACCCATCAAGGAAACAAAAGTGAGTTTTCTTGGACAACCTCTCAAGCATTTGATCAATAAAAGGCAAAGGATAATGATCTTTCTTAGTTACTTTGTTAACCTTTCTAAAATCAATGCACATCCTATAACCAACTACTACTCTTTGAGGAATTAGTTCATCATTTTCATTAGGAACAACGGTAATTCCTCCTTTCTTAGGAACACAATGCACAGGACTTACCCATCTACTATCAGCAATAGGATAAATAATACCAGCTTCAAGAAGTTTTAATACCTCATTTCTTACCACTTCTTTCATCTTGGGTATTAAACGACGCTGATGCTCAACAACAGGCTTTGCATCAGGTTCCATGTTGATGGCGTGCTGACATATAGTAGGAGAAATTCC
Source organism: Poa pratensis (assembly GCA_947311845.1). NCBI lineage: Eukaryota > Viridiplantae > Streptophyta > Magnoliopsida > Poales > Poaceae > Poa > Poa pratensis. The sequence continues at coordinate 21,412,369 of CAMZMU010000122.1, forward strand.
CTTCAGGTCATCAAGAGTATATCCCATAGCTCCGCGGTGTTTCCTCAACACTCCCAATAACCTTTCCTCCTCTGTACCTGAAAGTTTAGAGCTGATAATAACAGGATATATTTTCTTATCATCAATATAAGCATATTTAAGATTATCAGGCAGAGGTTTCAAATCAAAAACAGGATCCTCCTTGGGTGGCATTGTGGTACCCAAATCTTCCACAGGTAAATTGTGTTTGAGCATAGGTTGACGAAGGAATACTTCATCAAGCTCATTCCTTTCTTCCCTGAAGTTCTCACTTTCATGATTCTCCATATGTTGCTGCAAAGCATTGTTAGGAGCAAGAACAATAGATGCAAGTTGAGCAATTTCAAAATCCTCACTAGGCAATTCAGTTTCATAAGGTGCTTTAGCAAATTTAGAGAAATTGAATTCATAAGATTCACCAGCAAATTTAGTAAAGATTTTCTCTTTCTTACATCTATAACAGCACCACAAGTATTCAGAAAAGGTCTACCAAAAATAATAGGACAACTATCATTGGCAGCCGACCCAAGTACAAGAAAATCAGCAGGGTATTTAGTCTTACCACAAAGGACTTCGACATCTCTAATGATACCAATTGGAGAGATAGTTTCCCTATTAGCAAGCTGAATAACCACATCAATCTCTTCAAGTTTACAAGGAGCAATTTCGTGCATAATTTCCCTGTAAAGCTCATAAGGAATAGCACTAGAACTTGCACCAATATCACATAAACCATAATAGCAATGATCACCTATCCTAACAGAAAGCACAGGAACACTAGACTTCCTAGAACTTTTAGGATGTGAGACAATATTAGAAGCATCCTCACAAAAGATAATGTGTCTATCTTCTAAATTTTCAGTGACAAGATCTTTAACCAATGCTACAACAGGTTCAACAGTTATTTGCTCATCAGGTTTGGTAGTTTTCTTATTACTTTTACTAACAACACCAGTTATGATAGTATGTTCCTTAATCTTATTAGGAAAAGGAACTTTTTCAATATAAGGTTCTGGAATAATGCGATCACAACATTAACCTCAACACCTTTAGATATATGAGAAACAGATTCATCTTTATATGGTTCATGATAATTTTTAAAACCCTCCTTCGGCAAACCGAAATAGGAAGCAAAGGCTTTATAAAAGTTTGCAACAATTTGAGAGTCAAGACCATAAGTAGTGCTAATTTTGCGATAATCATCAGTATCCATAAAATTTTTAACACACTCAAAGTCATAGTTTATACCTGACTCCCTACCTTTGTCATTCTCCCATCCTTCAGTGTTCTCCTGAATCCGATCAAGAAGGTCCCACTTAAACTCTTCTTTATTACGAGTGAACGATCCAGCACAAGTGGTATCCAATAGAGTTTTATCTTGAAAGGAGAGTCTTGCATAAAAGTTATCAATAACAATATTACCAGGAAGCTCATGAATGGGACATTTGAGCATTAATGCCTTCAATCTCCCCCACGCTTGAGCGATACTCTCTCCATCATAGGGCCAGAAGTTATATATGAGGTTCCGATCCTTATGAATCTCACTTGGAGGATAGAATTTGGAGTAAAAGAGAGGTACAATTTCCTCCCATCCAAGAGAATACCCATTCTTCAGCAGTTTATACCAATGTGCAGCTTTACCAGACAGTGATAGAGAGAATAATTTCTTCTTAACTTCTCCCATCGAGATACCTGCACACTTAAATAACTCGCACAATTCATGCAGAAATAACAAATGATCTCCAGGATGGACAGTTCCATCTCCTGCATAGCGGTTATTTGTGACACGTTCAACAATTTTCATAGGAATTTTGAACGGTATTACCTGCTCATCTGGCGCCTCCTCTACTACCTTAGCAGTGGTAGTTGTTTTCCCAAATAGGAATTCAAGAGAAGACCCCTCCATAATGAGATATAGCAGCAGGCAAAAATAAAAACAGCACGTACAATAAATGTTTCCCTTACCAATTCCACTTACCAATAGCGCTACACTCCCCGGCAACGGCGCCAGAAAATAGTCTTGATGACCCACAAGTATAGGGGGTGTATCGTAGTACTTTCGATAAATAAGAGTGTCGAACCCAACGAGGAGCAGAAGGTGTTGACAAGCGGTTTTGATGAAGGATTCACTGTAAATGCTCACAGACAAGTTTTTAGGAGTTTTTGATATGACAGATAAATAAAGTACAAGTAAATAAAATGCAGTAATAATAGTTGCAGCGAGTGGCCCAATCCTTTCTACAGCAAAGGACAAGCCGGTTGTTGTACTTATAATGACCAAACGTTCTTGAGGACACACGGGAATATTGTCAAGTGCTTTCGCTTCATATAGTTGATTAATCTTCATTGTTTTGATAAGTGTTGTGTGGGTGAACCTATGCTAATGCACCGCCCTTCCTAGGACTAATACATACTTGTGATTATACCCCTTGCAAGCATCCGCAAATACAAGAAAGTAATTAAGATAAACTAACCACAGCCTTAAACTTTGAGATCCTGCTATCCCTCATGCATCGATATACCAACGGGTGTTCAGGTTTCTGTCACTCCGGCAACCCCACAATTGGCAAACGAATACACAATGCATTCCCCTAGGCCCATAAAGGTGAAGTATCATGTAGTCGACGTTCACATGACACCACTAGAAGAATAACACCACAACTTAAGCATCAAACCATTAAATATTACTCAACATAGTTCACTACTAACATCAAGACTTCTCCCATGTCCTCAAGAACTAAACGAACTACTCACAAGACATCATACGGAACATGATCAGAGGTGATATGATGATGAATAACAATCTGAACATAAACCTTAGTCCAATGGTTTCACCCAATAGCATCAATAACAAGAGTAATCAACACCGGGAGAGTTTCCCCTATGAAATAGACAAGATTCAGCCCTAGATGTTACAGCGGAGACGGGGTGCAGCGGCGGTGATGATGGTGTTGGCGGTGGAGATGATGATGATGATGATCCCGATGAAGTCCAGCTCGATGACGGTGATGATGGCGACGATTTCCCCCTCCGGGAGGGAATTTCCCCCGGCAGATTTCTTCCTGCAGGGGAGCTTTTCGCTCTCTGGTGTTTTCCGCCTCGTGGAGGCGGCGGAATATTTCGATGGCCGTCCCCTGTGTGTTAGGGTTCCGAGGGGGTCAAGTACGCGAAGGGGGAACGGCTGAGGTGGGCCAGGGCCCCCAAACCACCTGGCGGCGCGGCTGGGGGCCCCCGCGCCAGGGTGAGGAGGGCCCACCTTGGCCCTTCTCAGCCTCCCCTTTTGGCCTCCTCCATCTTCTGGTAAAATAGGAACTTCCATATGTCTCCTTCGATTTATTGATCTTCAGAAATAGTGCATCTCGACGGTGCTTTTTCCAGCAGAATCCTGACTCCGGTGTCCAATTCTCCATTATTCATCAAACATGCAAAATAGGTAAAATAACATAAGTAACACTTCTAAATATGAAATATATCGATGAATAGCAGTAAATTATGATATAAAATAGTGATGCAAAATGGATGTATCATGGGAAAGGGCGGAGAAAAAGATAAGATAATAGGAAAAATAAAAGCACGTGAAGGAAATAAGCAATTCGTCGTTTCGAGCATGTTCAGATATGTAGTAAATTTGAAATGTTGAATATATTTGTAGTATGCCATAAATATTTATTTGAAATTGGGAAGAATGCAATTTGCGAGATATATTTTAGAGTGTCTCCAATTCCTCAGCAATTTGAAATTGTAGAGTGTGTTGCACTCGTGTGGTTCAAATGTGAAATTTATAATTAGGCCAAATATTAATAAATTTTGTAAGGGTGGGGGCAGTGGGAGAAGACGAAGAAAAAGCTAAAATAATAGGGAAAATGAAAACACATAAAGAAATAAGCAGTGTGTCATTTCGAGTGTTTTCAGATGTTTAGCAAATTGGAATGGCTGGATATATTTGTAATGTACCATAAATATTTATTTGAATTCTATAACGCGCTCTTGCTGAGAATATTTTGTGTTAGTTTGTATTTTTTGTTGGTTGCGTTATATATATTGTGAGGAAAGGTTATAGTTATAATTTGTATAATGTACTTCGATTAAATTCAATTTGAAATCAGTGCGTAATTAGAGGGAATGGTTTACGTTTTGTCGGAATATTAATGTAATCAGGTATTCTCTTAAACGTGAGTACATAATTAGGTAGATTTAAGTTTTATTACTTCTAGATAGGTAGTACATAATTATGGAGTTATTTCGAGAGTGAACCAATCGTTTTCATTTTACTTGTTTCGAATTGTTTCATGTTTGCAAATTGGTTAGATTTGCAAGGCAAACAAAATTTTGAAATATTCAAACTTCTATGCCACGTAGCTGTGGTAAAATTCAAATTGGGTGGTATTTGTCGTTTAAAATATTTGTAGGTACTTAGTGGTTTTGAATGTTGAAGTATGCATGTGTTTTGGAATAAATACTTAATTTAATAACGTGAATTGGAATGATCAAATATGTCTGCATCATAAATATCTATTTTGACTCTATAATCTGAGTAAATGAATCGCATGACAATTCGGTAAGTCTGATATTTAATTAGAGGGCGTATTTTAATTTGTTTAAATATAAAAAATGGAGTTACATTGAACGTTTTCTATTTTATGGTATTTAGTGAAGGAAAGGGGCACCACCTGTCACAAACTTAACTTTTGTAAAAAATGTTTCGAAAAAGGATGAAATTCATGTTAATTTATCTGGTGCGGTTAAATATCTATTGGTTGGAAATTATCGCGATAGATTTTTTTCCTTTTTGATTTGGCAGTAGGTAATATTGTTTGGAAATACAATATAGCCATTTGTTAGGTCATTTGGAAAGTTTGTTTGTTTTTTTTGTTTTGGAATTTGGAAGCTCATATAATTTTTAAAGTTATGTTCAGTGGCACGTGTTTTTTATATTAGTAGGCGAAAATTGCAACATTCTGAAATTGTTGTAGTATGGGAATCATCGGAATTTGGGGAAAAAATCGTTTTAAAATGGTTGGATTTTAGAGATTGCTTAAATTTTGAAATTGATGCAATTGGGGAAAATATGCGATTTTTAAAAACGTTTATATATTAAAAATTAGTGAAAGTGGGAAACGTCACGGTCATAAAATCATGGGGATTCAAAGAGTTTTTTTTTTTTTGTTGAGATTTAAATTTGAAATTTGGATTTAAATGGTCTAATATGTTTGTGTTTTTTTCCACAAACTTTTCGAAATATTGGTCGATAGGGAAAATTCAAGTTTTTTATTTTTTTATTTTCTGTTGTAAGCATTTTTTTTAGTCATTTAGATGGACACAAAAAATTGCAAAAGTTTTTAAATAAAAAAACAGAAAAAGAAAAACAGGGTAAAAAAAAAGGCCAGGCCGAGCCAGCTGCGAAGCAGCCAGCCTAGCCCAACTTGCGGCCCAATCGGGCAGCCCAGGCCCGCAGGCACGGCGTGGTGACGTCATCCCTGACATCACTTGCCGGCGGCGGGCGAGCTCGGCTGAGCACGGCCACGGGCGCCCCAGCACGCTCCTGAGGCCGGAGTCGCGCGGATCCGTGCGAGGGAGGTGCGGCGGAGCCGGGAGGGCGGCGGTAGTGACCAAATGGTCGCCGGAGCGTCGGTGGCGAGCACGGACACGGCGGATAGAGCTGCGGCACGGCAGCGGTAAATCCGGCTCCACGCCGGCGTCCTAGGACGGCATACTCAGCGAGGAGGTGGAGCAGGCGACGACGCAGCTCGCCGCGCCCGTCGATTCGAGGGAAGAAGGCCGTGACGGCGGCGGAGCACCGCGGCGTCGCCGGCGACTTTGTGGGCGTGTGCGGGAGAGAGGAGGGGAAGGAGACGATCTGCGGGAAGGTTTGCATGAAAGTCCTTGAACTGTTTCGTGTACTGTGGGTTTATTAATGGTTTTGATAGGGTGTTTTCTTTAAAACCGTCACGGACGTGTCGTGCGGACCGTCCGATCGCCGATCGACGGTGTGGATCGCAGCACTATTCATCACCGTTTTTTACTGTAGTTGTACAGTGCACGGGGCTCTCTCCGGTCGCGAAAGCGTCCGTCTTTGATATAGTTACTAGTTGAATTTTGGCGTGGCGTCACGCCACGCCCTTGGTGATTTTGTTTGTGCAATATATATATATATATATTTTTTGTTAACCAAGATGTTTGCTAAATTGGAGTGTTGAAATGTTTGTTTGTTTTGTTATGAATAGGTAGCATGTTTTTGTGTGCATTTTTTGTATATTGTGTACAATATTCAAATATTTGAAGGTTTGAAATGCTCAAACATGTTTGTATTTCGACCTCAATATTTAATTAAAATTAGAATAATCCATTTGAATTTGATTTCACATATGGGAAAAGTTTGTTCATGTCGTGTCGAAATGTTGGCTAAATTGAAATGTTTAAATAAATTTGGTATCTGTTATGAGTATACTGCGGTTATTTTTGGTTAGCATTTTGGTTTTATTTTATGGAATATCTGAAAATTCACTCAAATGTTGGATAAATTGCAACTTGCAAACATGTTTTTTATTTATTTTGCTGTTATAAAGTGGAACAGTATTTGTAGTTTTAAGATAAATGACGTCATTATTAAGTGAGATGTGAAGCATTTGGAGTATTGTAAAAAAATAACTCCATTATCATTTGTTTAAGGATTTGAAACATTGCATAAACAGTACTTCCTTTTTATTTTTTTATTGTTTGTTAGACAAAATTTGGAATATTGCATGTTTCTTTCATCTTTTGGAGTTAATAAAAAAATATTCGTTGAAATTAAATATAAACAAATCTTATATTCCATCATTTAGGAGACCCCATACGGAACATTGTGATTTGAAATGTTAAAATTCTTCGTAATTTGTCGTTCGGAGTAACTTCAATAAATTTTTTTTTAGCAAATTTAAATGTTCAAGTGTGTTTGTAGTTTGACATAGATATTTAATTAATTCATTTAATCAGGAGAAATACACTAAATAAGTATTTTGTAAATTCAAATCTATTTATTTAGAAGGAATGCATTTAGATTTTGTTGAAATGTTTGGTAAGTTGAAATGTTGAAAAATGTTTGTATGTTGTCGTAACTCGTGCAGTTGAAACGTAAGATTTTGTAGAATTTTGAAATATTTAGTGGATTGAAATGTTCGAACGTTTGAGAATGTATAGGTTTTAAAAGTTTGTGAGATTCAAAAAAAGTTAACGTGTAGAAATTGTTCAAATCCGAAAAATTAGGGCAGATAGGCTTCAAAAATTGTTGAAATTTGGAAGATTTTCAGTTTTGAATTATTTGTATGTTATAGAATTTTCAATTCTAAAAGTTGATGAAATAGTTAGATTTGGAAGGATTCAAATTTTTTGAATATTCAAATCTGTATGATGCGTCTATGTGGTGGAACTGAAATGCTAAAAATGTCTACATTTTGAAGTTGTGCATATATGAAAATTGTTGAAGTTGTGTTTCAAAAGTTACAAAAGTTTTTTGAAAAAGGAAAAGTTGGGGAAATGTGATAAAATTCAAATTTTGGAAATGTCCACATTTTGAAGTTGTGCAGTTTATAAAGTCGTCAATTCTAAAAGTTGGCGAAATAATTAGATTTGAAAGGATTCTAAGAATTTTGCGCATCGTCACGACGCGCGTTTGTTAATTTTTATTTTTTTATTGGCCATATGTTGTTGTAATATTTCGCGAACTATGCTTTATTAAAGTATTGCATATGTCCAAAGTGTATTAAAGGAATGGTTTAGAATTGAGAAGATTAAGTAACAAAATCACTTAGATGGGTATTTTTGTTTATTTTCTTTGCATATTCGTACTGAAGTGTGCATTATTGTAGATGAACATCATTTGTTGAATTACTTTAATTTCATAAATTGGAGTGGTTAAGTATCTTTGTAATGCGTTATAAATATCGAAATATTTAATTTAACTCTATAGTCTGAGGAAATGCATTGTAAGGGAGTTTGTTAAATTCAATCCATATTTAATTTATCTCCATAGTCTTAGCTAAATTTTCTTTGAATGTTAAACAATTCGGGAAGATATAGTAAGTTTGTATTTTTCCTTTAAAATTTAATTGAACTTCATAATCAAATGAAATACATCATATGGACATTTATTAAATTCAATCCATATTTTGAGGGAATTAATTTGGATTTTGTCCAAATATTCATCGAAGTGAAACTTTGAAATATGTTTGTACTATGCCATAAGTAGCGCAAATAATGATTTGGTATTTTTTTTTCCGATTGCATAGTATAATGAGAGGAAATGTATTTTGTGAGCATTTATTACTTTTTAATCAATGATTAGGTGAAGTGCACCTACAATGTATACAAATATTAGGTTGATTGAATTGTTTAAGTTTGAGTATGTTCGTATGTTGCCACGAATTCTTAACTGTAATTAGATAAAATGTATTTGAGATATATCCAAATGTTGAACAATTTAAAACTTTGAGAAATGCTACGGTAATTTCGAATAGTTGGCAAATTTGATTGTTTGATTATGTTTGTATGTTGTCATAAATAACTAATTTAGCTCCGTAATCAGAACGTGTGCATTATATGAGCATTTAGTGAAGTGAATATGTAATTTGTGGAATTGCATCTGAATTTATTTTTTGATATATAATTTGTGGAATTGCATCCGAATAATTGCAACTTTGATAAATTTTTTTTCCAATATTTTGCTTAATTGAGATGTTCAATTAGAGTCCATAATTGGAGGGAATACGTAGTGTGAGTATTTGTTAACTTCAACAGTACATTGAAAGTTGTAAATATGTTTCTATTTTGATATAATTAATTAGCATTTTTTTTGTGATGCTTGTGAACTATGTTTTTTATTTTTCTGGTGGGAAAATTTGAAATTGTTTTTTTTAGTATTTATCAATTTGTTGAAATTTTGTAAATAATGTGGGACCCACATGTAAGGAATTTAGTTTTTTTTTTTGGGAATTATGAGAAAAGGAAAAAATTTGATAGCCGGGTCCACGGTGACGTCACGATGACATTAGCAGTGGCCAGGACCGCTACTACCGCTGCGGCGAGGAATAAGTATGTGGAATGATTATTTTGGTTTTCACAAATTTTTTAAAGTTGGCCTGAATTCTTGCGGGTAAAAATTGTTTAGATTTTCAAATTCATTCAAATTGGGATGTTTTTCAGATTCGATTTTTTTATAGTTGTAAATGGGTCAGATGTGGTAGAAATTTGAAAGTTTGGAATATCCCAATTTTAAATTAAGTAGTTAGCATTTTATTTGTGATTATTCTGATATAATTTGCATATTGTTCTGATTGACATAGTTGAAGTCACTGCTTTTGCAACATTTAGTAGTGTTTGAAAATTGTTTAAATATCGTAAACAAATTTACATAAAGTGTTTTAAATAAATTATTTTGAAGCATGCTCAATTTTAGATTTTGTTTTTAATTCAATATTTTTTAGTTGGCAAATAAGTTATTAATGATATTATTTTTGTGGATGTTATTTGAGTTGAAAACAAAGTTGTAAAATTCTTTTTTTGTATAAATTCTAAGATTTGTAATAAGATGGAAAAGATTACAATGTATTTCAAATGGCCATTTTGGTTTTCACAATTTTATATGTAATTTGGAATAATTTGGAAAGGTTAGGAAGTATTTGAAATGGCTATGTTGTTTTTTACAATTTTTTTATTTTTTTTGAAACTGGTATGAATTTATTTGGAGGTGGATTTGAAAAGATGCAAAAATTGTGGAAAAAAAAGGTGAAACAACCCCAGCCAGCCGTGCACGAGGCGGCCCAGCCCAGCAGCAGCCCATGTGTCCATCCCAGGCCCACGATGACGTCAGAGTGACGTCATCATTGGCTGGGCTCCGCTGTGGCGGCCGCAGCGGCGTCGACGTCGCTGGCGTCAATCCAGCGCGAGCTGGGACGCGCGCGGACGCGATCTGCCTTCAGGTGGCGGCGCCGCCGCTTATGCGTCGCCGGAGCATCGCCGGCGTCGTGGAAATGCGGCGGTGGATAGGGGCCGCGGCGCGGATGATTCTGGCGCCACCGCGGCGTCCCGGCAAGCGATCTTCGGCGAGTAGAGAGAGGACGCGACGGCGCACGTCTTCGTGGGCGGCGATCTGAGCGGGGAAGGCCGGAGCGGCGGCAGCGAGCGCGGCGGCCGGCGGCGACTTCCGGCGTCGCGGGAGAAGAAGGAAGGAGAGGGAGTTCCGCTGGTGATCTTGCAGAAAAGTCCGTGGCTTTGTCGTAATTCACAGTTCGGTCCCTCGCCTCGCGTTTTCGTGGGCTGCGGGTTATTTTTAGGTTTTGGGAGGGGTTTTTCTGCAAAAGCGTCACGGGGACGCGCGTGGATCGTTGGATCGACGCTGGACGGTGTGGATCGTAGTACTATTCATTACTGTTCTTTACTGTAGTTGTACAGTGCGTCGGCAGCTCTCCGGTCGCGAAAGTGTCCGTCTTTCATATAGTTACTCTCGATTTACTTCCATATCTGACTGGTTGTACTGTATTCGTGATCTGTTCTTAACGCTGATTGTACTGATTTAAAGAGTACTTTGGGATTTGTTGTCTTTGATTATTTTAGTACACGAGTTTAGTCCTGATTCATTTTGGTTGTCAGCCTTAACTTTCAACTGAGTCTGCAGGAACTTACATGAGTCTTGACCGTGAAGCAATTCCTTTTTTTTTAAATTTTAACCGTGAAGCAATTCCGATATGTCTTTGCCATAGAAGTTTTGTCTTACAGACACTCTTGTGGTTTTGACGGAAACACGCTCTTGTTATCTATTTATGAAGTTCCTGATGTTATTGTCAATATTTGTTTAAAGCCTTGTGTAACGCCCGCGAAGTGAATCATATAATACCGTTTCACAGTCTGAATTTTATGCACGCCTCCGGAGTGTAGTGTATACAGTCTCTATGCACGCCCGTGGAGTGTAGATGCAATAGCGTTTGGCAATCTGAATTTTATGTGCTACCAGCATGAGGACCAACTTATTATGAATGGTGATAGTGTTGTTGCGAAGTTTATTTCCAAGATTGTTTGAGAACCTCTGAATTATACATGAAGGATGTCTCAAGAGATAAGCAATTCTAGAGAATATTTGAGAAGTGTCATTTCTGAGATCATAGTTGTTCTGATAGAAGAGGAGAGTTTGTACCATTGCATGTCATCTGAATTTTTATTAAGGGGGAGAATTAGTTCTAAGGCACATGACGCTATTCAGATGTACTTTCATTGAGCTGTTTGTAGGCATCCCATAGAGATGTATATTGTGAAACTCTTTCGAATAATGTTAAGAAATGGAGGATGGAGGCTCTTATCACAGAATTTTAGCGTGCAAAAAGTACCTTCTCTGCAAGTGGTGATCGAACGGGCATGAATGCATGATAGTCTGGAATTTTGTGAATAAAATGGAAAGCAGGGTTATTAAACTTTAGGTTCAATTATCTCACATAACCAGAATACGATGTAGCAATATATTTTATACATGTGAGTTTCATATTCATATTTATATCAGCAGCAAAGAATAAATTTGAGCACCGTAGCAACGCACGGGCACTCACCTAGTAAACAGATGTTTGTTCCAAAATAATAAACCGGAAACCAATTAAATCCAACCATCAGGCCACCTGGCCCATAGGCCCATGCTTAGGCCCAGCCAAGCCAGCAAACCCACTCGGCATACCAAAAATAAAAATCAAACACATGTGGCTTTTCACCCACGGACTGCATCTGCTAATTGTGTAACTCTGCCCTCCCTGTCTTTTTTAACTTGCCACTTGGTAGTTGCAGATTGTATGAGTAAGCGATTTAAGATGTTCATAGGTATCTTTTAGCTTACCAACATCCATCGAAATTGAATTAGAAATTCTACAATTTTGATCTAATGAATACAACTTGATATACCATATGAACCCGAACTGTCCAGTATGAAAGATGGTGAATTTACATATGCAAAAGCATTTATAGATACATATACCGATATTATTCCTTTGTACAAAATGATACGGGAGATGCAATTCTACGAGCGTCCCATGCACGGTACGCATCTCAAATCATAATTGACGTGATAACTGATAGGTCGGTTGTTTCAGCTAGAAGTAGTGGCCACACTCCATGGTTCGCTAGAAGGGGAAGTGCGGTATTATCATGTTACTTCCGATATCCAGAATCCCACTCTGATCAATTATCTGAACATGCAAGATCAAGAAGACATCATGATGTTACTTTGTTAGATCAATAAATGATTTAAGATACGAGATACATCACTTTTGTTAACTCAAAATAGTGTTTCGAATTTCTTGGGGGTTATTTTGTAGTCTTTTTATAGTACATTGGGTTAGTGTTGCCTCTTATTTTGTGATCCAACGATCTACTACACTAGATTACGTATTGTATATTCAGGCCACGTGGGGAATTTTCGGTAGTTTGTCTTTAAAAATTATGCATCATATTTGTGTTCTAGTTGTAGATGGGTTCCCTACAAGAGTAAAAACCACTACCTACAAGAGCGGCAGGGATGCAAGTTTGTTTTTAAGAAACTGACCCATTCCCATATGTAAATTAATTGCTTTATTTTGTAATTGGCGATTCACTCTCTAGTGCTACATCCCTTTTCTTAGTGGCTAAGAAACATAACTACCCATGAGTACGGTGTTTTGTCTCCCGGGCTACATGGAGCCCGGTTTTTTGAAAATCTGAAATATACAATTTTAAGTTTCAAAAATTTCTGAACGTAGATAATGACGATTTCGACCCGTGTGAAAAAAATGCGTAAGATTCTATAATTTATCCTGTGTTAAAATAACAAATTTTAGATCTAGGGTGGCAATTCAAAATCTCTCAAAATTGTCAGGATTTTGTCATTTTTGTGTACGATGACATACAAACTATTTCGAGCTAAAACTTTCAGAAGCATAGATCAAGTCGTCGTAAATATCTACTATTTTTTCCGGAATTTTTTGAAACTTTTAAATGGTGATTTAAAAATAAATCAAAAACCCGGCTACATGTAGCCCGGGCTACAAAGAGACTTTTCGACTACCCACTTGAATTTCTTATTGTAAGGTGCTCTTGTCGGTTCGTAAATGGCATCACTAATCCTCTCAAACGAGCAGCCTATATTTTACAACGTTATGCAATTGGATGATTAAAGTACCGTTTCTTGAAGTATATTGTTGGTAGCCTTCAGTACGCCTTCCTGCCAAACAGAGACACACAAATGTAGTGGTGAATGGAGTTGGCTATGTTTATCTTTCCACATGTTAGCTCAAGAATATCATTAGAAGAATAAAAGTTACTGTACAGAAAACCTGGTTCTTGAGGACCTCAATCTCCCTAGACATGATCTGCATCTGCTCAGCAGAAAAGAAAAGTATATTAAAAATAACCATTTCTGTTTTTTTTTTGTGCATGTGCAGAGAAGGACATCATGGATGCTTTACCTTTGTAGAGCGAATGTTGTGCGCCCAAATTTCAAGACTATTCTCCAAGGCATGCAGCTCATGAGGATTCATGTGGTCTATATTTGTTGCTCCATACGTGTACCTTTAACAATCAATCTCATGCTAAATATTACTTCGATGTCTGCACCTTCATAATCTTTCAGAACATTTTTAACGGATTCTTACCAGTTTTAATATGGAACATTGGCCTATATTACTTTTATTTATTTTATAAACACCCTTCGAAAAAACACTGTTTCAAAAACTAACTACTGTAAACAATTCATACAATAGATTAGTGTATCACACAGAGTAATTCTTTTATTTTCTTTTTAAATCGTTAAGTTAGTATAAGTTTATAAAGTTTCATCAGTTGTTCAAGTAGAAGACATTACGTTAAATCACCATATACATTTAGCAGCTGATTACCTTAAGCCCTTTTGAAGCAAGTCAATTTCATACTTTAACAGCAGTACCTCTTGTTGTATTACCTGCAAACAGAAAATAATGCAAACACTTAATACTAGTACTAAGCGTAACTCTGCATATTAGCATGCTATCGAATATAATTTAGCTACAATTTAGGTGCATAGTTCTTTTTTCAAGAATACGCCATGGAAAGGCGTATCATTTTCATAGATAGAAGAGGCCAAGCGGCCCGTCCACAAGACCGTGGGCTTTTACAACATTGGTCAAACCAAACAAAGAAAACCATGCTCTCACCTACACAGTCTACTTCGAAAGGTCAACCCTGAAGTTTCAATTAGTGCACTAAATCAAAATCATCAGTAATTGGCCTTGGAAAATCTTATTTTACAATACCTTTGTGACGTTATTTGATGTTACGAGATAAATCATGTGATCTCTGCTCTGCTGACCTGAGGGTTGTTCTGGTTGCTACTTCCACCTTGGGCTTCCATGCTGCTACCGTTGTACCTCTCAATTAAGCCTTGCATGTCCCTAATACATATCAGCCACAAAACCTACTATGAACAACTCAAAACAAAGGTATCATGTAGAGTGGGCTTTGGATCACTTAACAAGACAAGAGATACAGACCTGTTGGTGGCTAGCTCATACATCATACCACGAGGAGAGAACACCATGACACCGATGTCAGCATCGCACAAAACAGATAGCTCCTTGGCCTTCTTGAGGAGGCACATCCGCCGCTTGCAGAAGCTGACCTGCCGGTGCACTGGGTTTTCTATCCTTCTCATATGAACCTTACCACGGGCCATTACTACCCTTCGGACTAGCTTCTGAGGTTGTTGGAACTCACTGGATCTTCCTCTCGCAGTCGCACCTGAGGCAAATGATGACTTAGACCCGTCCGGGAGGTGATCATTTTATAAGAGCTCCTGAGTACACATAATAGTTTTGTAGGACAGTCTTTGCTCATTGCGACGGATCAAGCGAATATCGTTGTAGCGATTCACAAAGAAGCTGAAATATCTACCTTGACAAGGGTATAAATTATTGAATTGCTCAAAGTGTCTGAAATTCCATTTAGTAAAGAAAATCCATGTTGTTTTGTCCATGATCACACTGAATATATAGTGAGGAATATGCCTCAAGTAAAGGCGTTTACACTTTACATTGTAAATAGTTTGTTCTTCATGGAAATGTCAGACAAACATTTTAAACTCTAGCATTCTACCATTTCCCTTTCTTGTGTACTCATCTTTGCTATGCAGCCATCTGACTAAAGAACGATGAAAAAATGAACGAGGACGATAAATTCGACAGTAATCTGAAGATTTGGATGGATGTGTGTATCACTTTGATGCCAAAAAAGTAATCTGAATATTTTAGAAAGAAAATGCACTTCTAAGTTTGTCAGGCCACTACATGTTAGAGTTATGATTTCATAAAAACCTATTTCCCTTTTTCTTTCCATATCTCCATCTCTTATACAAATCCAACAACAACCAAAAGTGTCTAGTAGAGCTATTAGCGTCACAAGTTCCTATCTTCAAGTTTGCTTGGAACAACCGAAAAGAATGCCCAATGAATCTTTTTGTCTTGATAAGCGAGTCACAGTTAGTGATCAATTGTTCAGTGCAGGGTAGATTTCCTTTGTTCACTTTGTAGACCCAAAATAGGAGATGCCAGTATCCCTTAATTAGCCCAGAATAAGAAATTAAAGAAGGAAAGCATGACAAGATGCATGCAGCCTTGCAGGTGGCAGGCACAACAATAAAAAAGTACATGCACAAGTAAAGCAAAACTTGTGATTGACAAAAAGTATGCTTACAATGTCCAATTGGCTAATAATCACGATGACAGTTTAGCATGGCCACCCCTTTAGTGGATACAACCTTGGAATGTCTTTTAGAACCATATTCCAGACCAGTTGTCTTAGTACGTACTGTTAGAATTAATCGAGGTGATTAGTCACATCCTGGACGAGCAACTTGCGCGCTCCTCAAGGACGCATCCTGGGCCACATGCACGCTACAGTGTTCCGCAAAACCTTTGGAGGAGAAAGAGGGTCATCTCCAATGGAATAGGGGTGCAAGAATATGATGATAACATGGAAGCAAGATTTCTGTTCCTTGGTGCTTTATTTGGGAAAAAGGTGATGCTTCAGTCTCAACTACGTCAGTGTTTATCCATGGCTGGCTATGAAAGATCTATGCATGAGACTGCAGGCAGCTTTGATGAACATGATAGAAAAGGTAAATCAGTTCCTGGCTCTGCAAGGAAACTATACCTGGGACATGGCTTCCTAAAGCTTAATGTCGATCCTAGCTTTGACGCTGGCACTTCAAGATTGTCGAGGGTGCTGTACTGTGATGCGAGATGGGTTACTTGGAGAAAGTATCTAGCGCTCCTACCCATTTGGGTGCTCCCCGTGCTAAGTGAAGAATACCATTTTCAAATGTTTTAAAGAATTCTACAAAAAATTGTGGAGGTTTACACCATATGTTTGTACAACCTTAAAAAAAAATGGCATTTAGCGAAGCCATCCTCAGTCGCAGCCTTCTTAAAAGTTGTCGAACAAGAAGCGCCTCTTTAGTGAAGCCATATGACATCTGGTCTTTGGAAGTAGTGAATCTGATCTCTAGTAATTGGCTTGCTACTCATTCCCTTACGAAATAAAAATCTATTCCAATGCGCTTGGTTCTTGCGAGGAATATAAGCAGATTAGCAGAAATATATGTTGCTTCCAAAAATATTAATAAAATTAGCAAAAATAATGGGCTGGTTACATCAAAACTGTATGAGCAATATCTTGGTCATCTAGAGGCAATCAATCCTTCAAAACTGGCCATGCCTCTTTTGAGATGCTTCGTCCTGCGATAAACAAAAGAAAGAATCATCATGGATTTTAATATTCTACTGAAAGGCCAGGGCCGGGCCAACAAAATTTGGGGCCCTGTGCAAAACTTTAAAATGGGCCCCACCTCTATAGAAAAATAGAACTAAAAATTATAATAATGTATGGCCCATAAAATGTTAGATGGAAATTAGTTTATACTATGAATAATCCTTCCAATTCAACATCCACGAACATATACTTATAGATTTTGTACTGTGACCACACCTTTGACCTTGTGTAAAGTTCTACATATGCAACACAGGTTCAGAGTATAATAAAACCAGTCAACAAAAAAATGTGTAACCGATGAGAGTGCAGCTTTGCAAGCATCTTGTTCAAGTAGATCATGCTGAGTACACATTCGATTGAGTAGACTCTTGATTCCATACAGTTAAGAATAGATCATGGTATAGGAGTCGGAACCTTGAGCTTGTGGAAGACACAGGGGAGGCGGTTGTGGCTTCAACGCCTTGCATCGGCGTCCGGCCGCTATCCGGTGACGCCATCGACTGGCCACTGTACAGATCGGATCGAGAGACAAACTGGCGTCTCCGCGGAGAGGACGAACCGGCGGCCTGGCCATCGTTTTTTCGCGCATCGCTACTCCCTACACAGAGTTTATCCCTCTCTATTATTAGCCTGATCGATCGGTGGTTTTTTTTTTAGTGAATCGATCGGTAGCCGAGAGGGCCTCGGTCTGTTCGGGAACTGGGACATGTACACGATCTCCACGAGTTATGGAGTCATCATGGGTTGGCTGATCGTTTTCTGCTTGCGCCTAGCGTTAGTGTTGCAGTCAAAATTATACGTACTAAGCTAACCCAAAATTTTGGGCCCCTAAAATCCGTGGGCCCTGTGCGGCCGGCACATTTTGTACCACTGTCGGCCCGGCCCTGTGAAAGGCAAACACCCTTTGGGCAGAGAAAAACACAACAAGATTTTGAAGAAAAAAAAGTTCAGTATCCTAGACATGTCTCCGTCTGCATTCTCCTTGGAGCAGGCAAATGCTAGTGGGCCACAAGTAGCTAAAAACGAATGAAATTGTAGCCTGCAGCAGAATTAAACCGAGACAATATAGTTAGGGAGCCCCCAAAAAAAAAAAACTAGGAAGTAGCAGAGAGCACAGTGTGTTGCCTCTTCACAAGCTGGAGCTTCTTCTCCCATGAGCCAAAAAACCATAGATAATTGTCAAGCATGTGGTTAACAAGAGAATAGTCAAACGATTACCAAGTGGCGCCAAGATGCCTGTTAAGGCCGTTTCCTCGACGGTAGCCACCTTTGGTCAAAGAATATTAACATATCTTTGCCTGCTGGCCACTTGCAGAGTGCGGCTGTGAGTGAACTTGGAAATTGCTTAGTTTATAGTGACGCCAAGAGACTCGATATTTTATATCGTATATTCTCTTCTCTATCATATACAAGCCGATCGTGCGAGAGATAGGTGCTCCCTGGCGCGGAGTCGTATGCCTCCCTAGTCGCCGTTTCTTCAATCTCGTGAGCCACAATGTATATTGATTTCCTGGAGACACGATTTGGCATATGACCTGCAGGCAGGAAGGATCCATCCCTTCCTACAAAAAAAGCAATCTGATCACGTTCCGAAATCTTTTTCCACACGAATACACAAGTCCAATCTTGTTATACTTGAGAATGAACTACAAAATGGATTCGGTTACCTTCTGCAACAACTTCTTCACTCTCCTGATAAGTTTGTCTCTAGTTAAAATTATCTTGGCAACCTCCACCAGAAAAGCATGAATCCAATCTTGAATACATAATTAGGCTTCTGCTTCAGTGTACCCCTCCCAAATTTAAACACATCAAGGGCTAAAATCACTCGTATCGCTTCACAATTAACGGTATGCTGGTCATTGATAAATTAATAATTTGTCATTAATGACTAACTGAATCGTACTTAGCCCTATAGAAACTGATAAAAAACTAAATATGCATAGCATCATAGACTGGTGGCCATCGGTGCGTTTGTTGCGACGGCCAGAAGAGACGTAGAGTACAAGTGCTACACGCCGGCCCTTGAACACCTCTCCCGCACAAAAAATACATCTACTAATTGAACAAAAGAATACACCATGATTTTAGGTTCTAGAAATTTGGACCAAAATTACACGGAATTTCATAATAAATTGGATGGAAAGAGGTTTGGGAGAGAATACCTCCAAGAAGAGTTGCCATGGTCTAAATTGAATGAATCCACGAGTTTTGAGTGGATTTGAAGTTTAGGGCGGAAAATAGGAGAGAGAAAGCTTGGGGTGACGGTCGGGGGAGAAATAGAGTTGGGTGGGGGTGGGGGGTGTGGGGGGAGGGAGAAGGGAACGACTAGGGTTATATCTCCTAGGTCGGCGCCACGTTACGTGGAGCCCAACATCTTGAAATGAAATTCAGTGAATGCGTAACGTGGAGCCGACCTTGCCACGTCGGAACGAAGTTCGGCTCCTAGACAGAATGGCGCGGACATACACAAGTTCGGCTGCATGTAACGTGGCGCCGACCCGAGTGGCCAGATTTGGAAATAGTTTCCAAGAACGGCCAATTCCGTGATTAGTTCGTGAAAACGGACAGATTTGACAAAAAATACCCGACCGTGGGTTGTTTGGAATAGTCACGTCCGTCGCCGTACGGCGACATGTGCCATAGTTCCGTCGAAAGAGCAAAGAGAAGTAAACGAGGCAGACGACGGCAGCCAGGATGAGCAGCGAGCCCAGAAACTCAGCCACGAAGTACTACTTCACCATGAAAATGGCGAGAATTGATGCCATGACCGTCACAAGCACGACACAGACGATCTGCAAGGGGAAGACGAAGGCAAGCGTGAGCAAGGCCCTTTGATCTGCGCCTTAGCTTGGCCAAGAAAAGCGTCAAGGGTAATTGTGCGTCCTCACCGGAGTACCTCAAGACGGCGGCGAAGACGACAACTATCCAGACGGCGGAGCCAACGACCACAGCAAGTAGGAGGCACCCCGCGCCGACGAGAAGGGGCGCCTTGGCGTCGTGTTGTTAGTTGCTACTAGTGATCCATTGACCTGCTAGCTAGCTTAGATTTGTACGTACACATTGGCAGGCGGAAGGAATCTAGAATGAAAATTTTCTTGCGCCTTAGCATGGATACATTAGTATCGAAGGGTGAAGTTAACAAAGATTTATATACTGGCTAGTAGTAGTAAAAAATGCGTTTGATTGCGAATCGGATCACAAAGTATATACTATACAAGTAGTACATGTTGGCAAAACGGTCCCCTGTGTATTGCGGACACCAAGTCAAGTCTCCACACAAGAATATAAAATCTGGTGTGCCAGGCCCCATGTTTAAACAAGTCCCACCCACATCGGCGTTCCATCTGGCTTTGTGTGGATCTAGCCTCTCGCCTTTCCCCGTTGACCAAATTAAAGATGCCAGTTCATCTAAAATGACACGGAAAGCATGGCCACATGTCCAGGGAGGGGAGACTAGCTGTGAACTTCTCTTCTCTTGCCAATGCTGGACTTCTAATAAAATTTCTATGACGTTTTAACAGGCTGTCATTGTGACGAACAGACCTGCTGGGTGAGCTATTTTTATTTTCAGAGATCTTCGAAACTTGCTATGCAAATGGAGGCCAACCAGCCAGCAGCACGCGACAGCAGCGGAGACGGTGAGGTCACCATGGACGTCCACGGATCACCGCCGTCTCCTGCAACCGTGGAGTGGGTCCACTGGGAGGAGGAGATCACGAGTGCTGAGCTGATGATGGACCTGCGCAAGTACATCCTGCTGCTTGCGACGCTGGTGGCGACGTACGCGTAATTGACACACACTTGGTTACACACGGATGTATCTAGACACATAACAAGTATAGATACATCCATATTTAGACAAAAGCAAGTTAATTAATTTGGAACGGAGGGAGTAATACTCACGAACAGCCACCTAATTCTTAGAGCAAGTTCAATAGTAGAGCCAACAGCCGGCTACATGAAACTATCATGTCATCAAAAGTTAGCCTTATAGTTAGCTCATACAATAGAGTTGGCTATAAGGTTGGCTATTAGGTTAGTGTTAACCTAACTTTGTGTCTTTATCTCTCCTCGCATTTAATGATTTTGCCTAGGAGCACGCGTAGAGGCTGACTCTTGCATGAGAGCCCACTCCATCTATTTTTCCTTGTCTCTCTCCTCCACATAGACAAAAGTGCCACGTAGGCGGGCTATAAGTTCACTATTGTACTTGCTCTTATAGAAATACCCATGTGTTCATGACATAGTTATCCACCCACTACGGATAGAGTTACGCGTCCTTCAATGGAGTTGTCAATTTATTAATGCTATAGTTATCCATCATAAAATCGATATAGTTACACTGTCATCTTAATAATAGTTATCTATCCACTATTGATAGAGTTATTCATCTATTTAAAGATGTAGTTGTCACCAAATGGAAGGCGCTTGCTGCGTAGTACTGTCCTACTTATAGTTACCCAACCAGTATTGTTGGAGTTTCTCACCCAGTACTTATAAGTTGCCAACCTAATATATATAAAGTTACCCACACAGTACTGATATAGCTACCAACACAGTACTGGTGAAATTACCTACCTTCTATTGATAAAGTTACCCATTTATTCGTGATATAGTTATCCACCATAAAATCGATATAATTACCATGTCTAAATAATAGTTATCCACCCAGTACTGATAGAGTTATCCATATGTGTTTTAGAGGTGTAGTTGGCACCATAAAATCGACAATGTTATCACTCTACTACTTATGGAGTTGCACAATTGTTTTACTGTATAGTTATCTACTTATCCACGATAAATTAATCATCCCCAAATGGTAGTTCACTTATGAAACTAGGTGATAACTACACAACTTGGAAAAATCGAAAAGAACAGCCAAACGTGGGATATAGTTTATGACCTAAAATTAATTGTTGACTAGGTGGGTAATTTAACTTACGTGTTAACGGGTGGGTAACTTTTGTGTCAAACAAATATCATCGGAACATACAACATGAGATCTAGTTTCGAAGATCTCGACGCGACTAGCCCAACGGTGAAAACGGATTATAAATCGGATAAACGGTTTAAACTACAAAATGTTTTGAATTTTCGAATTTTACATTTAATGTGGGTGACGTGAGCAATTTTTTCATTTAGTCTGCATGCAGAAATTAGAGCACATCGCATGTAAGAATTTGCTAATTTCGCTTTTGAAGGTGCGTGGAGTTCTAGCAGGCAACTTTTTTTTGAATTTTCCACGTATATTAAACCAGCAAAGAGTACACGATTACATCGATTACAAAAAAAACTAAAAGAGACTAGCAAATCTATAAGATCTTCAAGCTCTTTTTTCATCCATGACACAATCTTGTACTTTTCTGAAGGCAGCCGTAGAACAACACCAACACCACCAAACCACAGACCTGTGAATACCACCGAAGGTTTTCCCTTTTTAATTTTGAGCCGCAATGCCAAGGCTTTGTACACGCACGCAGCCATTAAATTATTCAAGCAACATCGGCAAGAGCACCACCACTGATATTTCAGAGACAAATAACCGAACCACTTTGTCGACGTCGTTGGGAGCCGAGAGAACGAATCACCATTGCCAAAGACAATCCAAAATTGATCTGGCGAAGTAAGATCTGAAGAACCATACCTAGACAGACTTAATCTTTCAAAGGTACCATTGACGTCGGGAAGGATATCTCGCCGTTGAACGAAGCGTAAAAGATCACTTATTGCAGACGATACCATCTCCATTAACGAAGAAGATGACGACCAAAACCAAACTCTATCATTAAGAACCTTCGAAAAGGTCCGAGGTCCCCACCCCTTCTAGTGCCAGAACGACACCTAGAGGAGTCGAGGACCCGTCGAATCTTTGCTGACGGCGACGATGAAGCTGCAGATATCACCGGCGGCGGTGGCTAGGGTTGAAACCCTAGGCCGCCGCCACGATCGCCTCCTCTCCTGTCTTTCTTGTACGTTTCTAGCAGGCAACTTAATTACGCATAGTCACGTCCAAAAAAGAATGCGTTGGATTGGGAATCGGATCACAAAGTATATATACAAGTAGTACATGTTGGCAAACGGTACTCTGTATTGCGGACACCAAGTCAATTCGCCACACAAGAATATAAAATGCCAGACCCCATGTTTAAACAAGTCCCACCCACATCGGCGTTCCATCTGGCTTTGTGTTGATCTAGTCTCTCGCCTTTCCCCGCTGACCAAATTAAAGATGCCGTGGTGACGAACAGACCTGCCGGGTGAGCTCTTTTATTTTTCAGAGATCTTCGAAACTCGCTAGGCAAATGGAGCCGCCAGCAGGCGACAGCAGCGGAGACGGTGAGATTGTCGTGGTTGTCGACGACCCTCGGCTGTCATCTCCTGCAGCTGCAACGGAAGTGGCGGGCTATGGGCTGGTGCTGGTGCTGGTGCTGCGAAAGTACATCCTGCTGCTTGCGACGCTGGTGGCGACGATGACCTACGCGGTGGGGTTCAGCCCGCCGGGGGGTGTGTGGCAGGACACGGACGCCACCGCGGGCCACCTCGCCGGCGACTCCATCATCCGGGACACCAGCTACACCCGGTACCTGGTCTTCTACTGCTGCAACGCCACCGCCTTCGCCTCGTCGCTCTTGCTCGTCGGCGTCTTCCTCACCGCCTTGGAGTTGAGTATTGCTCCGGGTAGGATGGTCGACCTCCGGCCATTGTTCTGGGTGGTCAAGGTGGTGGTCCTGCTGAGCATCATGGGGGCCTACGCCGCCGGGACCTTCCGGGACAGCGCCACCACCATCTTCTCCTCGGTGCTGGTAGGCATCGCCGTCGCCTACCTCGTCTTCCAGATGGTCACGTCATGTAAGCCGTTCTACTACTCAGACAAAATTAATGCCGTCGAGGAAAAACGGACCCGGAAGGTCCTGATGCTGCAAGCGACGTTGGTGGTCGGCCTCACCTACGTGGCGGGGATGAGCACGCCGGGTGGCTTCTGGGACGCTGGGAGCGGCCACCGCCCCGGCCAAGCGATCCTCATGGACCGCCACCGCAAGCGCCTGACGGTGTTCTTCTGCTTCAACACCACAGCGTTCGTCGCGTCGCTGGTCATCCTCGTGGAGCTTCTCGACAGGAAGACTCGTCTGAATCAAGCCTACGGGTGCATGATCATGGCACTGATCAGCCTCGTTGTCGCGTACACCGCTGGCAGCTGCAGGGAGACCGACACCACCCTCCATCTCTCCATCCTGATCGGTGCCGTCCTGGCATTCATTATACTGCTGCAATTCGCACTTGATCAAGGTTGGATCGAAACCGTAAGGGCAACGTGCTTCTGGAGAAAAACCGAAGAGTTGTATGATTCGGTTTTAAGAAAGGTGCAAGATGCGATTGGAAGAACTCAATGTAATAATGGCAGGTAACTACAGAAGCACATACCTTCTTCCTACTCCTCTGCACCACATTCCAGTTTGCAATTGACCTCTGTTCCTCTGCAATTTCCAGAAATACAGTAGACAAGGCTAGCTCCCTTGTTCTATTGCTCGCCACCCTTGCAGCAACCGTCACTTACCAAGCAGGGCTGAGCCCACCAGGCGGCGTTTGGCCGGACAATGAGGGCGGCCACATGGCTGGCGACCCGATCTTGCTGACGACGAACGCTGGGCTGTTCAAGGCCTTCTTCTACTGCAACTCCATTGCCTTTGTTGCATCCTTGGTCGCCATCATCTTGGTCCAGAACAAGTTTCTTCTCGACACCCACGTGCTTGAGGCAGCCATGATACTGGACATGTTTGGCCTTATCGGCGCTTACGCCGCCGGGAGCTGCCGGGACGTAAGCACCACCATTTATGCCATGTCCTTGGCGGGTGCCGTCCTGGTCTATGTGGTGGTCCATGTTATCTTTTTAACGCTGAACCACACAGACACCATAACCAACCGGGAAATCGAGTTCCTGGAGAACAAGCGCAAGCTGCTGCTCCTCTTCGCGGTCGTGGCCGCGACCATCACTTACCAAGCCGGGTTGACACCTCCTGGAGGCTTCTGGCTCCAGGATGATGGATCCAGCGGCCACAATGCAGGTGACCCCGTCCTCCTATACAACTTTCCCCACCGCTACACGGCCTTCTTCTACTGCAACTCGGTGAGCTTCATGATGTCCATCACCCTCATCATCCTGCTCGTGAACCCGCATCTGTACAGGCCAGCCATACGAAGCCATGCGCTCGATATTTGCATGACGGCAGGCGTGTTTGGTCTGTTTGGGGCCTATGCCGCTGGAAGCACACAGCATCAGAAAACATCTAACATCTTCGTGTTTCTGAGTGTGGTAGTCTTTATACAAGTTGGACTGGCTCGGTGTTATACTGTAGAATAAGAAGATATGAAGAATACAGTGAACCAAAGCAAGAGAAGGATGACGACGAAAGAAAGGCACGACATGCCAGGCGCAAATACCTGATGCTTCTAGGAGTCCTTGTGGCGAGCGTCACCTACCAGGCTGGTCTGAGTCCACCTGGGGGAACTTGGCAGAGCGACAGTGACTGGTACAGCGCAGGCGACCCCGTCATGCATGACAACAGGAGGCCTCGATACCTCGTTTTCTTCTACAGCAACTCTATCTCCTTTGTGGCATCCATTGCTGTCATCGGCCTGTTGTTGTTGCCACAGTGGTGGAAAAAGAGGGGGTGGTCGCTCAAGGTGATGAACACGGCGATCTTCCTGGATTTGCTCGCCCTCTTAGCAGCCTATGCAGCTGGCTCCAGCAGGGGATGGAAGACATCAATGTATGCCCTTGCGCTGATCGGTGCAGTGCTGGCCTACGTTGCAGTCCATATGATGCTGGCATTGTCATGTCCACACAGTCCTCCAGATGAGAGTTTGGACGGTCAAGAACATGCTCCTCAGTAACACGAGCAGACGAACAGGAGGGTCTAGGCACTATTACGTGCAATGCCACTACCTTGATTGTCAGTGTGATATGTGGCTTTGTTCATGTGAGAGCAGTGGATATGATTCCTCTACACACGGAGAAATCAAAGGCAGTTGCTCCTTTTGTTTACTGATTTGAAGTACACATTTATTTCTTACTGTTCTTTGTCTTATGATTTGAAGTACACATTTCTTTATGGTATAATTTAAGAGTGGAAAAACTGATTCGATTCTACTCTTCAATAGATTTTCTGGTGCTCAGCTTGTTCAGTTCTACTTTAATTCTATGCTCTGTTTGGTTCACAAAAAAATCTCTAATGCTAGTATGTTGGAACATCTAACATCTTCATGTTAGTTGGTGTGGTCCTCTTTATCATAGTTGGAATGGTTCTGTATAGTGGTAACAGAAATGGTAAAGCAGACAATGACGGCGACGACGAAGGAAAGGCAAAGCATGCCAAGCGCAAATATCTGATGCTTCTAGGAATCCCCGAGTCCACCTGGGGAGCTTGGTAGAGCAACAGTGACTGGCACAGCGCAGGCGACCGGCATGACAACAGGAGGCCCCGATAAATCGCTTTACTCTTCCTCCTTTGTAGCATCCATTGTTGTCATTGTCCTGTTTTTGTTGCCACGGTGGTGGAACAAGAAGGGGTGGTCGCTGAATGTGATGAACACGGCGATCTTCCTGGATTTGCTCGCTCTCCTAGCGGCCTACGCAGGGATGGAAGACATCAATGTATGTCGTTGCGCTGATCGGTGCCATGCTGGCCTACGTTGCAATCCATATAATGCTGTCATTGTCATGTCCACATAGTGATACTATCCCTCAGGATGAGAGTCTGGCCGGTCAAGAAAATGCTCCTTAGTCACACGAGCAGACAAACCGGGGAACCAGGCACCGTTATCTTTTTAGCAAAAACGCAAAGGACCTTTGCGTTCTTTTCATTGAATAGATAGAGTTTGGTTTACAATCCTCCTAGGAGGCGAAGTACATAGTAATTAAATTCAGTGTTTTTTTAGATAAAGAGAGTCTTTATTACTTAAAAAGTTTAAGCATTACACCCAGCCTCTGCATAACCAAGATGCACACAGCCGAACCAAGTCTGAAGTACGAAAAATAAAATAAAATAGGCGAATTACATATCAATATGAGAAATTGTATAAACGCCTATGGTGGTGGAGGGCCGATCCGCAAATTAGGCAGGTCTGCGGCAAAAGCACCCTAAGTCCGGCTGCGCCGGCTCTAGCCCAAAGTGCAGCCTCTTCCTTGATCTTCGATAGGACTGAAGCTGTCGAGGCCTGTGCACCATCGAAGATGCATTCGTTGCGCTGCTTCCAGACCATCCAGGGGAGGAGCAGGGTGATGGCGGCCAACCGTTTCCTTTGTGGCTTGGGGGTGATCTGCTTGGCGTTCTGTCACCAAACAAGCATTGACGGCTCCAGGTCGGGACCGGGACCGCCAAGCGTAGCCAAGCGAGGGTTTCATGCCACACCTGGCGCGTGAAGGGGCACTCGATGAAGATGTGGTGGATGGTCTCTGTGGCCTGATCGCATAGCGGTCATCTCGGGTGGTGCTGCAATCCGCGGCGATAGTGTAAATCGCAGCCATATCTTGGTCAAGAAGTTGAAACTAAATAGGGTACCCTCCAAAATTGATCCGGCTTGTATTTTTTCTGGTACTACCTCTAGAACCAGCGCTACTACCGCTGCACGTGCCAATCAAGTAAATACGTAGAGCGCAGGCAGAACCAGAGTAGTACGGCTAGAGCCCCATCTAGGTCCGTTGGTGCTAGTTCTGATCCGAGCGCAGGCTGTCCTTCATGCACGTCAGTCAGGATCTCTCGGCGGGTGCATCATGGTCAAGCTAGTAGCAGATCTGTAGATGCGGCGCTGCTGGTGAAAACCTTGACATATGAGCATGACGCCTCCTAGTGTCGTTTCCATGCTCTCTTCTCCTATCTGGGAAATCCCTAGACCTGGGTCTCCCTGACCAGACAATGGCGGCACTTTTGGGGTTGTTCTCCCTCTTGGGGAATTGTTTTGGAGCATATTCTGACTGGAGCAGTCTGGAGGTGCAGCGGGATCTTGGCGATGGACCCGTGATGATGGAGACGTGCAGGGAGTTACCTGTGTCTGGCATCGTGGCAGCATCGACAACAAGTCTTACAAGGTCAATGTATTGATCTTTGTCCTAAAGATGGGTTGATTGAATACGATGGCGCCGGCTTTTGAAGCGTGCGCATTTGGTGCGTGTCGGGCGTCTGCTCGACGGGTTTGTTCTCCCGGATCTCCTGCGGGCAACTTGGTGAGGCCTCCGGTTTTAGGTGGTAGCGCATCGGTGTGTGGTTAGGGCGATGGACCGGATCATGGCCACCCTCGTCATCAAATTTTTAGATGTAGCGACAGATGTTGCCTGGTTTGGTGTCTTCTGCTTGGTGGATGCATTCTCTTGTAAGGATTTAATAAAAAGGTTGTGTTCATCTTCTTGATGCGGAGCCCTAGGGTTTCGACCTCCATTTCAAAAAAAGAAGTGCCCGGGTTTGGGTATATTTACAACTGTGAGAAGAAAATATATTAACATTATTAATAGTGCCACCATAATAAAAATCTACAAAACTAATTTACAACCGTAAATTTCATTGGTAATGCTCTTAAAATTATTAGTATTCTCGTTCACAAAAAAAAAACAATGTGAATGTAATTAAACCGCTAGCTAGCTGAGTGTATTATTTTAGCAAGACTACACGAAGACCTGAATGAGAAGTGATCTTTGATGTATCATTCCACGGAACATTATAAGATGCTCCGGCACATAAGATGAGCAGATATAGTATTAGTTCTATCGTAACGAGGAAGTGGCAGGTAGCGTGACAATGATAAATTAGTTAGGAAGCTTAAGACTCCCAACGTCCATTGGGGAAAGACTTTGCTCGCGAGTCTCGCGGATCTGGTAGTGGCATCCACATGCACCGAGTAATATTATTTCCAACTTCTGTCGTCTACGACTTTGCTAATCATAGAGACATGTGGCCAATAGGTGGGGCAGATGGAGCATCTGAGGTTTAGAGCATAAATTGACTATGTGATCTACATTGTTAATTACGACTCCCAAGTCATCCATTACATCTGGCCACCTCTTGTTTTCCTTTTCAAATTAGGACCATCTGCCAGCCTGTAGCAACACCCTATAGCATCTCTAGTGGTGACCATAAACCACGGAACTCTAAACGTGGTTTACGGTTCGCGAAAGTCGTTTTTTTTGACAAAAAAGAGTCGCGGCAGAACAGAAATCATAAAGCCGACCGGTAAAACGGAATATTCTGTTTTACCGCTCGGCTTTATGGTTTTTGTTCTGCCGCGGCTCTTTTCGGCCCTTAAATCACACAGTTTTTAAGCATTTCAACACTGATGTTTTTTTCATAAAAATGAATAACTAATAAATATGAACTAAATTATAAATATTGTACATTGTACAATACCAACAATAATCCAAATTACAAGAATAGTTCAAATCACACGAATAAACAATAATTCAATACAAGAATTCAATAATCAAATGAATGAAATGAAATGAATAAAAATGGCAGATTACTGCCCATGCAATTGCCAGATGTGATCAACGAGGTCCTGCAGCTGCTGGTTGTGTGTCTTGGCATCCTCAATCTCCTGGTAAGTTCTCAGAAATGCTTCAATGCGATCTGGGTTTCGAGCTGGCTTCACACGGCTACCAACATTGGCATACGACAACTCCAATTCCAAGTCCCTTTCGTTCTCTACGATCATGTTGAGAAGAATCACACATGTTATTATGTTCTTCAGATTTTTTTGTCGCAAAAAAAGAGCAGGACCTATATTGCAAAACACCAAAGGCTCTCTCTATGTCCTTTCGGCATGCCTCTTGTTACTTTGCAAATTCAGATTCCTTTTCATTTTTAAGCTTGGAGACGGTCTACCTTGACAAGGGTATAAACTATATAATTTCTCAAAGTGTATGAAATTCTGTTTAGTAAAGACAATCCATGCTGCCTGTCCATGATAAAACTGAATATATATTGAGGAATATGCCTCAAGTAAAGGCGTTTACACTTTACGTTGTAAATAGTTTTTTTTCATGGAAATGTCAGACAAACATTTTAAACTCTAGCATTGTACCATTTCCCTTTCTTGTATACTCATCTTCGCTATGCAGCCATCTGACTACAGAACGATGAAAAAAAATGAACGAGGACGATAAATGCGACAGTAATCTGAAGATTTAGATGGATGTGTGTATCACTTTGATGCCAAAAAAGTAATCTGAATATTTTAGAAAGAAAATGCACTTCTAAGTTTGTCAGGCCACTACATGTTAGAGTTATGATTTCATAAAAACCTATTTCCCTTTTTCTTTCCATATCTCCATCTCTTATACAAATCCAACAACAACCAAAAGTGTCTAGTAGAGCTATTAGCGTCACAAGTTCCTACCTTCAAGTTTGCTTGGAACAACCGAAAAGAATGCCCAATGAATTTTTTGTCTTGATAAGCGAGTCACAGTTAGTGATCAATTGTTCAGTGCAGGGTAGATTTCCTTTGTTCACTTTGTAGACCCAAAATAGGAGATGCCAGTATCCCTGAATTAGCCCAGAATAAGAAAGTAAAGAAGGAAAGCATGACAAGATGCATGCAGCCTTGCAGGTGGCAGGCACAACAATAAAAAAGTACATGCACAAGTAAAGCAAAACTTGTGATTGACAAAAAGTATGCTTACAATGTCCAATTGGCTAATAATCACGATGACAGTTTAGCATGGCCACCCCTTTAGTGGATACAACCTTGGAATGTCTTTTAGAACCATATTCCAGACCAGTTGTCTTAGTACGTACTGTTAGAATTAATCGAGGTGATTAGTCACATCCTGGACGAGCAACTTGCGCGCTCCTCAAGGACGACGCGTCCTGGGCCACATGCACGCTACAGTGTTCCGCAAAACCTTTGGAGGAGAAAGAGGGTCATCTCCAATGGAATAGGGGTGCAAGAATATGATGATAACATGGAAGCAAGATTTCTGTTCCTTGGTGCTTTATTTGGGAAAAAGGTGATGCTTCAGTCTCAACTACGTCAGTGTTTATCCATGGCTGGCTATGAAAGATCTATGCATGAGACTGCAGGCAGCTTTGATGAACATGATAGAAAAGGTAAATCAGTTCCCGGCTCTGCAAGGAAACTATACCTAGGACATGGCTTCCTAAAGCTCAATGTCGATCCTAGCTTTGACGCTGGCACTTCAAGATTGTCGAGGGTGCTGTACTGTGATGCGAGATGGGTTACTTGGAGAAAGTATCTAGCGCTCCTACCCATTTGGGTGCTCCCCGTGCTACCGTCAAGAATACCATTTTCAAATGTTTTAAAGAATTCTATAAAAAATTGTGGAGGTTTACACCATATGTTTGTACAACCTTAAAAAAAATGGCATTTAGCGAAGCCATCCTCAGTCGCAGCCTTCTTAAAAGTTGTCGAACAAGAAGCGCCTCTTTAGTGAAGCCATATGACATCTGGTCTTTGGAAGTAGTGAATCTGATCTCTAGTAATTGGCTTGCTACTCATTCCCTTACGAAATAAAAATCTATTCCAATGCACTTGGTTCTTGCGAGGAATATAAGATTAGCAGAAATATATGTTGCTTCCAAAAATATTAATAAAATTAGCAAACATAATGGGCTGGTTACATCAAAACTGTATGAGCAATATCTTGGTCATCTAGAGGTAATCAATCCTTCAAAACTGGCCATGCCTCTTTTGAGATGCTTCGTCCTGCGATAAACAAAAGAAAGACAAACACCTTTTCTTTTGAGATGCTTCGTCCTGGCCAGAGCTAAAAATGTACCTGCAGGCAGGAACGATCCATCCCTTCCTAAAAAAAAAGATCTGCTCATGTTCCGAATTATTTTTTCACATGAACTACGAAAGTCAAATTTTGTTATAGTTGAGAATGAACTACAAAATGGATTCAGTTAGCTTCTGCAACAACTTCTTCACACTCTCCTGATAAGTTTGTCTCTAGTTAAATCCGTTTACACCCCTAACCAGATCCCATGTTTAAACAAGTCCCCCCACATCCGCGTTCCATCTGGCTTTTTGTTGATCTAATCGCTGGCCTTTCCTTGTTGACCAAATTAAAGATGCCAGTTCATCTGTAATGACACGGAAAGCATGTCGATATGTCCACGGAGAGTAGTTGTCAACTTCGGTTCTCTCCCCAATGGTGTTCGTCTAATAAAATTTTCTATGACGTTTTAGCAGGCTGTCATGGTGACGAACAGACCTGCCATTCTCGAAAAAAAAAGAACAGACCTGCCGGGTGAGCTATTTTTATTTTCAGAGATCTTCAAAACTTGCTACGCAAATGGAGGCAGCACGCGACAGCAGCCGATACTATAGATTGCCATGGATGTCCTCAACCCTCAGCCGCCTCCTGCAACAGTGGAGATCAAGAGCGATGAGCTGATGATTGACCTGGGCAAGTACTTCCTGCTTCTGCTAGGGACACTGGTGGCGACTGTTGTTTCATTGTGATCCAAATTCGTATGAAGGTTGTGCATATAAGAGGCTAACTTCTGCCGATAGTTATCCAGCTGGATTAGGTCATCACCACTATAAATATAGCTTGTAAGCCGCCACATGGATAAGTCGAACCGTTGTAAATCCCGGCGTTTGTAACTTCTTGTCAAATAGTGAAGTTTTGCTTTCTGACGCCGTGGTATTTTTCCTTCTCCATGGATGAATTTTCCATGTTAAAATCTCGTGTCCCTGTGTTGATTTTGCTTTCGTTTATCGTTTTATTGTTTGTCAGATATAACAACAACGGTGATGAACACTTCAGGGTTCCACCAGGAGGTGTGTGGCAGGATACAGACGCCACCGCAGGCCATCTCGCCGGCGACTCCATCATTCGGGTCACCAGCCACCCCCGGTACCTTGCCTTCTACTATGACAACGCCACCGCCTTCGCCTTAGCCTTGTCGCTTGTGGTCATCGTCCACTTACTTGCCCTCCTACGTGGGATGAAGAACCGCATGATCCCTGACCAGTCGCTGCTGCATGATGGTGGACCTGCTAAGCGTCATGGAGCCCTATGCCGCTAGGACCTGCCAGGACATGGCCACCACCATCTTCTCCTTGGTACAGATGGGCATTACCGTCGCCTACCTCGTCGTCCAGATGGTGTTGGCCTTGTTTTTGTAAGGTAAGTATTCTACTCCGGTGACGGTGCCGCCGACGAAAAACGGCTCCAGAAGGTCCTGATGCTTCTCGCGCTGTTTGTGGTCAGCGTCCACACGATCCTCATGGACCGCAAGCACCTAACATTGTTCTTGTGCTTCAACACCAATCTCTAGTTTGAATTCACCTGGGGTAGCTTGGCAGAGCAACAATGATTGGTACAACGCTTTGTGGCAATGACAACAAGAGGCCCGGTACCTTATTTTCTTCTACCGTAACTCACCACCTTTGTGGCATCTATTGTTTTCATCGTGTTGTTGCTACCGCAGTCAGTGGAGAATCTAGGACTTGATGAATGGGGGTGCCAAGCTTTAAAAATAATCCTCGTTGAGCTTTATGGACTTTTCATTTAGCCTGGAATAGATGAGTTGCTTCACTAATTTAGAGATTTGATGATAAATATATGTCAATTTAACATATTTGCACATGGTATAGACAGATAATTAGTACAAATATTAGTAGGGAAAACAAATTATGTGATTTTGATCGCTCAACGTCATGAACATGGTGATTTTCTCCTAGGGCATATGCAAAGAAGTAATCCTTACGAAGACAACCTCGTAAAACGTAATTCTGTGTTCTGGCATCATGATGATGAGACAATTTTAAACTTACTTTTTAAGTGCAAATTTTGCCGTTCTATGTGACTAGTCATCCAAATAGGTTCTAACTTGTATCCGTCACGTAGTGTTGAAAATATATTCGGCAGCTGGTTACATGGTATCGATCACAAGTTTAGAATTCTTATTAGGTGGGAGAGCTTGTCGTTATTTGGTCGATTTGGCTATGTAGAAATGATAATGTTTTTTATGGTAAAAAATATTTTCTTATGCAGGTCATATATCAGTGTACAAGTATGCTCCATTTGCGGTCACTCTTCTATGTGTCAAAAATGGAAACCTATTTATGAAAGTGTCTACACGGTTAAAAGACACGGCAAGAGATTTTTTTACCCGACATGGATGGCCGCGTGATTTACGGATTAGCCCTTCATCACCATAGGTGATCTACAGTTCACCAAGTTAACTTGTTTTTCGTCTTTTTTGTTTGGAAAGCTGTTGCGACTGTGCGCATCTGTGCAGATGCCAGGTGTAATGCTCGAATATTTTGAGTAGTAAAGCTTCCTTTTTCAAACCAAAAAATTCAGCAGGGTCTAGCAGGGGGTGGAAGACATCCTGAGGGGCAGAGTCTGGGCGGTCAAGGAAAGGCTGCTCGGTCACACGAGCAGACGAACTGGGGAATCAGGCACCGTTACCCGGGGAAGTTTCTCTTTTTGCACATTTATTTCTCACTGTTCTTTGTCTCCTGATTGGAAGTATATACTATTTTGTTATGGTATACGAGTGGAAAAAACGATTCGATTTTCTTTGCTCCTGGTTCCAAGATTTTCTGGTGCTCAGATTGTTAAGTTATGCCATAGTGCTATGCTCTATTTCTCCTCTTTCTAGGTTTGTAGATTACCTGATGTAAATGGATTAATCTAAATATCTAATGCATATCTCGACTCAGGTGTAAAACTGAATCCAGTGGATACAGTAGGTTCACATGGCAAGACAATTGTTCTGCAGCTACATGAAAGACTAGGAGCACTCTTTGTCATTGTTAACACATAGAAGGACCGCTTGTAGAAATATACCAATACAATTTCGCAAAGAAGGATATAAACATCTGACCAAACCACAATAAATTGATCTCGCTACAGCATTAGAAGTTCAGAACGCAGCTTTCAAAGAGCTTTTGACTTGAGGAAGTTATCTTTAAAGACTGAACTTTATCTAGTACTTCAGCTTCAATCTTATAACTGCCATGTGAAAATCAGGCCATGACTTAATAGGTCTGCCTTTTTTTAGGTCAACCAGGTTTGTCATGATCTATCTTTCCTTTCAGCCTTACATTTATGCAAGATATTATCATTCCAAATTGTGCTGGTGTCATCACAAGCAAACAGATAAATATCAAGAATAGTTTCCCACTATCACTACATAAAGGGTATGAAGTCTGATCAACTCGAAAGTGGACATTGAGAAACTGAACTTTCTTAAGTTACATACCAGCTAGCTATCATGAAATACGAAGGTCACAATAGCCTATAAATTAACTTTCCACAGCTAGCTATCCGGTATTTGTATTTTATGCTGGTCAGAGCACTAATATTCACCAAAACAAATTCTCACAGTAAACACATATATCTTTCTAGCACATTAGAGCGGGTTTCAGATCTTATTTAAGAAGCACAAATATGAGAAAGCTGAGTTCATTCCTGTATCCTGATGAACCCAAGTTGCATTATTAAACAACAGAATTGGAGGTACTAATAGGACAAAGACCGGCTCTACATCCAACTTGCATTATTCTGTCCCTTGCCATAACAAATGACGGACGGGGACCTTCAACTACTTTAGTTTGCTGGAATTTAATTGGAAAGTATTTAAGAACAGCTCTCAATGTCACAAAACTAAATAAACATGTTCAAGCAGCATCATGAACCGTGATGGACATAAGGGTACGAGATAATTGTAAAGCCACACAAGTGTATGGAGCTGTAGCATGTACCTGAGGTAGGTATTCTACTGAAACACAGATGTGCAAGATCCAGCAAGCCATGGGGTTATGACCTGCACTCTCAGAATGATTGATCTTTCACAAGACTCCATAAAGAATATCCTCCAAGAACGGAAATGTCTTTTGGGTCATAGGAACAGATGCTCCAACTACAGAAAATTCATATTTAAAATGTCAAAAAAAATCAAACTAAAATTTCAGACACATATCCTAGCATGATATGTTCGCACATAAAGTTTCACGGGAAAAAGACATTTCTTGTACCTTGTATGAAAAACACAAATCTGAGTGTTTCAAAATGACTTTGTGCGGAACAATATTTTGTCCTTTTTACACAGGCCACACAAAAATGTCTTTTTTGGCGAAATTTTGTGCACAAACATGACGTGGCGGCGATGCGGTTGGGCCGCCCGCACGCCGACATCAACTTCCCTGAGGAGAGCAGGGAGAAGCCGAGTTCATCGTCGGTGACCATAGGATGCTAACGTGCGGGAAGGTGATGTAGGACCGCCGCGCCTACATGCAGCTGTGCATCCGCCGTGACGACGAGGCAACGATGACGCGGTTCCGCCGTGAGCATCTGGAGCTCGTGCAAGCGCAGATGGACTTGTACGCCGAGAGGGACGCGATGGAGAAGAAGCAAGCTTCGTCATCCCGGGGGGAGGTTGGACCCTCCGGCACCATAAACGTGCCGTCGGACTCCGACGAGTAGCTCGAGACCTACCGGAAGAGTGTCTTGGCCTGTCCGATGATTCCGATGATGAGTAGTGGTAGATCGATTGAGTGTCAAATTTCTTTGTGTCCTAGCTTGTTCACAACTTCCGAGTCTGAGTGTGGAGTTTGTTTATTGTCCTTTGTCCACAACTTCGAAAAACATGAATGAGACAGGTGTAAATCAGCGCCGTCTCCAAACAAATAACATTACAGATGGCGCAAAACAAGAACCGGCTAAGAAAGATGTGGCGCTGATCAAATATTCAATCCGTCTCCGATGGTAATATTTTTAGCGACCG
Organism: Poa pratensis; assembly: GCA_947311845.1. Lineage (NCBI taxonomy): Eukaryota > Viridiplantae > Streptophyta > Magnoliopsida > Poales > Poaceae > Poa > Poa pratensis. The sequence goes on from CAMZMU010000122.1 coordinate 21,448,929, forward strand.
TGTGCATTATTAACCAACGCACGTGTTATCAGAGATGAACAACAATTTCCAGTCGGCTGAGGTGTTTTATCCCAGACGTATGTTCTTCTTTTTGATTTGACCGGCTCTAGGTCCCGTCTTCAATGTGAGGTTCTGTACTAGTGTGTATGGTGCCGGTACCGTCTGTGCAACTGAGTTAAGGGGTTGATCTCGTAAATTTGAACATGTGGAGATTGAGAGAAAGGCAATGATCTTCAATAACAAATGCACCATGCCCATGATTCTAGCCACAGCGAAAAAGTTGTCAGAGCTACGTGGAAACTAGTGTTGTGTTTTTGATTTGGTTGGCTTAGTCCTTTACGTTTTCTTCTTATATATCAATATAAACGGCAATATTTTGCCGCGTTTCAATACAAGAAAGAGAAATGAACAATCACTACCGGAATTCACTTCTTTGCCGTGCGGCGCATCCGCACGGCAAAGGAGCCTCGGAACACGGCAAACAGCGCACGGCCTAATACGTGTCGGCAAAGGCACTTTGCCGTGTTCTTTTCGCAAACCAACACGGCAAACACTTTGCCGTGTGCTTTCCTGTCCCAGCACGGCATAATACTGTCAGAAGTGGTCAACCCTCTGCACCCTCTTTGCCGTGATCCTTCCATGCAGATCACGGCACAGTTTAAATCGTTGCCGTGTGCACGCCTCGCCACCGCACGGCACAGAGACCAGCTTTGCCGTGTGCTCACCGGCGCACCTCACGGCACAGAGTGGACCTTTGCCGTGTGCTCGCCTCACCACCGCACGGCACAAAGTGGACCTTTGCCGTGTGCTCGCCTCGCCACCGCACGGCACAGAGACCAGCTTTGCCGTGTGCTCACCGGCGCAACTCACGGCACAGAGACCAGCTTTGCCGTGCGCTTGATGCAAGACCGCACGGCACAGCACCTCTGCACATATCCCAGCAGGCACCCTTTGCCGTGAGGAACACTAACCACCGCACGGCAAAGAGACCATATGGTCATCTGGCAAGTTGCCAGGCGCACAGGTGCGCGACGCGTGGCAGATTTGCCGTGTGGCTTGGCACGGCAAAGATCTTTGCCGTGTGCCATTACACGGCAAAGTGACCATATGGCACATATTTGTGCTTTTTTTGGAAAATCCCTGCATTTTACAGAAATTTCAAACAAATATGATAATTCTCACACAAATATGACTAAATAGAGCTCCATCATAGTTCTAAGTCCACATAGCATAGACATAGTTCAACAAATAAGATCAACATAGTTCTAACTCCAACAAAATAAGAACAAACTCCTCCACAACATAGTTCAAGCATGCTACATAGCATAGACATAATCTCAAACACCACATAGGCATAATATGAACATAGCATCCACATGAACTCCACGACGATGGACGGATGGCGAAGATGGACGTCATTGTTGATCCTCCTACAAGTTCATACAAAAATCATGAGTTTTACAACTAAAGTAGCTAAGTGTCAATGTCATGTGCATCATTAAACTAACAAAGTGGAAATGGCAAGTTTGACAACTAAAATACCTAAGTGTATCAATGGCATAAGCATAGTTCAACTAACTAAGTGGAAATGGCAAATTCAAGAATATGCACAAGTTTAGATGTAGTAAACCAAAAGACATGATCTAAGTTAGATGTAGTAATCAATAAGACACAAGTTGATCTATGTGGTAAACCAAAAGACACAAGTGACCATTGGAGATTCATTGATTGGCTATGTCGATCTAAGTGAGACATGAAGTAAGTTTTCGAACGAGAGTGGTATCAAGTTGAAATGGTAACTAACCTCTACTGGCCTTCCGGCGCTCCTCAACATCATTGAGGAGGATCGTCCTACATGTTTGCAAAAAAATGATGAGTTCGACAACTAGGTGGAAATGGCATAGCCATGTCATTAAAAGAAAGCTAACTAAAATTTGATGAGTTGAACTAACTAAAATTTGACAAGTTCAACTAATGGGTAAAATTTGACAAGTTCAACTAACTAAATTTTGACAAGTTCAACTAAAGTGGCAATGGCATGGCTAACTAAAGTGGCAATGGCATTTTGACAAGTCATGCGAGCATACCCACGGGAGCCTCCGGACAACGTTAGGGTTGGAGACATGGGGCTCCCTCTCCGGATTGTCCTGGCCACCAAGCGGCGGCGCCATCGAGTGAGATCCACCCGCCGATCCTGGATTCACCTACAACATGAAAAAAAGGCTCGCATTACACAAGTAATTTAGTTACAACAATAAGATGGATAGAATGACAAGTTTGAGAACATACCCATGGGAACATCGGTGGAGGCGGTGGAGGGAACATTGCCATGGCAACAGCCCCGTCCTCAAGAGCAATGCGCTGCACCGTGCCAAACATCCACTCCATCATCTGCCTGGTATGCTCCTGCTGCTGCCTGCAAAACTCCTTATGTTGCTCCTGCTACTGCCGCATCTGCTCCTGCTACTGCCGGATCTGCTCCTGCTGCTGCTCATAGAGCACCTGCTTCTGCCGGAGCTCGTCGACAGCTAGACTCGAAACTCATGGGTGGGTCTTCACAGCAGGCGCACCAGGCGCCCTCCCACGGTGGACCTAGCGTAGAGACGGGACGGTGCGAGGGTCGATGGAGCCGTCACCTATCCACAAGCGGCCATTCGCCGCGCCTTGCCCGCAAGCACGACAGCCTCGACGTCAAGTGGACTGGTGAGAGGGTCAGCTTCATCACCGTTGCGCTCCTTGAACTTCTCCGTGTACCCCTTGCTCCGGAGTTCGGCGTTCTCATTGATCCACATCGACCCTGTGATAGGATCCGGCGCATCCCTGGTACACATCTTTGCCCAAATGGCGAAGGCCGAGGGTTCTACGTCGGTCTTCAATTTCTTCAAAGAGAGCACGAACATAGGTGAAAAGGAGACGATATTGCAAAAGAGAGTGTGAACATAGGTGGATTAAAGAATGCATTTGCTCACCTCATTTTGTATGCATTGGGAGAGGCTGAGGTTGCCTTGGTGGTGTGTTCCACCCTTGTTCTCCGCCCGCTTTGCCTTTCCCTCCGCGTGTATCTTGAGATACTCCGAGCTAGTCCACCACGCTACCATCGCGAGGTGGCACTCGTCGTTGTTACCGACGTACGGAGGAGGCACCTACGTGCACAGAACACACATATTAATGATATTACACGGCGGTCAACAAAATCGATAATATAGAAATGACGCTACCTGCAGGTACTGCCATAGCTGCATCAAGATGTCCCGAGCATGCTTCTTTTCCAGCCCAATGTTCTTTTCGGCATACCAATTGCGGACAGAGTTCACGTGAGCCTCGTAGTGCATGTTCATCACCATCTTAAAGGCCATCGTCAAAAGGATGGCCTCGCACTTGTCCTCGTCCTCCTTCCGACAGGAGAAGAAGTTCTACAAGCATGCACACATAGGTAAAATAGGGTCAAAGCCATTAGCGCAATCTCGGATTTATAGAATGATGAGAAGTCAAACAAACTTACCTAGAAATAGCCGAGTGTCTTAAGCGCCATGTTGCGGTACTCGTCATCGGGATCCGGCGCGAAACAGTAATGCCTGAAAGTCCAAGCTACACTCTTGCCACCCTCTGGGAGGGTGACAATCCCTGGGAAGAACTTCCTGATACAACATCCAAGGATGCTCGCGTAGGTACGCTGTCCCTTCACTTTAGGAGGCTGGTACTCAAATGTCCTACACAATGGAAAACCAAAATTAGAATAGTTAGCGGGTCAAAACACAATGAGAATCTAAAATTGAACAAAAACTATAATAAGTACCTTTTTCCTATAGGCAGGAGAAGAGTGTTCTTGTAGGCGTAATATCGGGGATCGGGGAGTCCCGCGCCCCCGCTGATACGACGGCCTGGTGTGGCAGGGATATTCCTCAGTCTCAACCCACTCCGCCGGTGGGGTCCCACTGCAGCGTCGGGTCAAGCACAAACCCGTCCTCCCCAGGTCCCTCCTCGCGCCCCTCCCCTCGCTGTCATCCTCCTCGTCCTCCTCGCCCTCCTTAGAAGCCTTCGGCAGCAGCTCCTCCTCAGAAGCCATCGACTCGCTCTCAGAGTCCGACTGCAGCTCCTGATCGTACTCCGTGTCATCCTCGTCGGGCTGCTCGGCAGGGAGAGGACTAGGAGTCTTGCTAGGCCTCCTTCTCGTCCTCGTACTCCCACGTCGTCCACTCCTCGCAGTGGAGGTGAGGGTGGAGGTGAGAGAGGTGGAGGTGCCGAACTCGATCCCACCAGGAGTGCCTTCACGCTGCCCACCTTTTTTGACAAGCCTTCTTCAATTTGTTTCCCCCCTATGTTTCCTGCATTGACAAAAAAATAGGTTTCATCAGTATACATGATCCAAAATTAAGGTAAATAGATGAAGCAACAATGAGTAAAGCGAAAATGAATACAATTAGATGAAGTAGCGACAATTAAGGTAAATGGAGTAGCGACAATGAGTTCTCACAAAATAAAGTAGCGACAATCACTATTACATAAAGTAGCATTGACCTATTACATATAAGCTAGACTGGCAATTACTAATACATGTGTCCTCATCGCTATCAGTAGCCTGTGTCGAGATCATCGGGACCAACTATTGGACCACCCGTGTCGTCATCACTGTCAGGGTCGCCACACCACCAACCATCCACGGAACCTGGAGGTGGTCCCTCTGGCTCATGGACTTGAAGTCCCGCGTGGAAGCGCTCTAGCAAAGTCACGTCAGCTTGGTTATGAACCTCCTCGACTTCATCATGCGCGGTGTCTTCCTCCATTCCCGCATCTTCGTTTTCTTCGCCGTATTCCATGTCATCATCGGTCGGCAAGTTGATAGTGAATTTCCCGGGAGCCCTCCATCCTGATAGAACTCGCGTCAGATGTTGAGGGGTCTAGGCGGCGGTAATCTTGACCGTTAGGCATAGCCGGCCTACTGTGCGACGGTACCGTCATCCACAACATCCCACCCCTGTAGACGTTTTGATATGCTTTTGATGTCTTCTTGCACGGGTACGGGAGATAGAACACTTGGAAGGCCTGGGTAGCCAAAATGTAGACGTCGTCTCCCGAATATTTGGAGCTTCGTTCAACTTCGACCAATCCAATTGTAGGATCCCGTCTAACCCGACGCGGGTCTAACCAATTGCATTTGAATACAACGGGATCTAGCCCTTTACCAAAACCATAATTCAACTCGTATATAGCCTCAACTCTTCCATAGTAATGGAGTTTATCTGAGCCTTCACATAACACCCCACTATTTATTGTCTTCCGGTTGCCCCGGTTTGTTGTGTGTTCATGGGTATGGAAGCGATATCCATTCACGTCATAAGCATGGAATGAGTTGACGGAATGGCTAAAGCCATGGGCAATGTTTCTAAGCTCTGCTTCATCTCTTTGTCCTTTTTTGCCTACAAGTTTAGCACGTGAAGTTTAAACGAGGAATGATCGATGAATGTCCACAGTACTAGAAAAGTTAGATAGAACAGTACCAAACCCGCGAACCAGCTAATGAAACCACCACCCTTGCCAAAACCACCACCGTTGTCAAAAAGATCCTTCGACTCTTTCGGGGTAGGGTCCCTTCTCAGCTTCCAGTTTTCACTTTTGAATCGTCTACCAATGAGAAAAGGAGTTAGCCACGAATATAGGAGTGAATGTTTGTGAAATACTAAATGGTGAAAGACTTACTCACGGTACGGCTTCACTTCCTCCATACTCATCAAGATATACGAGGAGATCATATCCCGCTCGAGCTTTTCATGATGAACTTCTTGTGCCACTTGATTTGCCACCGAGCCCTATGAAGATGCTAAGCTTGGGTACATCTTCAGGGTTGGCTGCATTGTAGTGAACGACTGGATTGTTGGAATGTTGGCATCATAGAAACCTGTCGTGAAGTTTGACACCTCCTCGTTAGGCATGCCTCGGCCATGGATGCCTCTATCTTGCATTTATTCCCGCAACTCTGACGTAGGTCTTTCATTTTTCTCTCAGGCCCAAACTGCCAATGGGTCGACACAGGCCCCCCCCATTAAAGCCTCGTGCGCGAGATGCAAGATCATATGTTGCATCAGATTAAAAACGCCTGGCGGAGTATCATCTCTAGCTTGCAAAGCAACTCGGGTGCCTGTTCATGCAGCTTCAGAACCACTTCACGATCTAACTCCCTTGCACAATCTGCGGAAGAAAAAGCTCAACTCCGCCATTACTCGCAAAGTCTCTCATTGACATAGCCTCGAATCATCACCGGCATTATGCGGTCAAGCCACACGTGGTGCGACCCCTTCATCGACCCCTCTTACTCCGTAGTAAGTTCCGACACTTAGAGGTGAAAACTCCCGTGTCGGGTGCCGGGCACAGAATCATGCGACGGAACGCATGAAATGTTGGTTCCCCATGGTCCTATGTACCAACCTAACACAACCAAGCAAAAAGTTCATGCGTCTACCACCTCTCGGTGCCGGTCAAAGGGGTAGATCGACAGGTTTGACTTTTTTCCAGCGGGTGTAGGGTTTCGCCGTAGCGGGGTCCAGAGCGTCGGAATCCCACCAAAACTTGCATGGGTCCCTAATTATGTATATAAGGTGTGTTGGTAGGTTGTCGGAACCAAGATACAGCTCCGAGGTGCGACCCCCTTCATCGACCTCTCTTACTCCGTAGCAAGTTCCGACACTTAGAGGTGGAAAACTCCCGTTTCGGGTGCCGGGCACGGAATCATGCGATGGAACACATGAAATGTTGGTTCCCATGGTACTATGTACCAACCTAACACAACCAAGCAAAAAAGTTCATGCGTCTACCCCCTCTCGGCGCCGGTCAAAGGGGTAGATCGACAGGTTGGACTTTTTTCCAGCGGGCGTTTAGGGTTTCGCCGTAGCGGGGTCCGGAGCATCGCAATCCCACCAAAACTTGCATGGGTCCCTAATATGTATAAGAGTGTGTTGGTAGGTTGGGGCAACCAAGATACAGCTTGACGCGTGACCCCCTTCATCGACCCCTCTTACTCCGTGATACGTCTTAAACGTATCTATAATTTTTGATGTTCCATGCTTGTTTATATCAATTGCTACATGTTTTGCATCCACTTTATGTCACATTTATACATTTTCCGGGACAACCTATTAACAAGATGCCGAAGTGCCAGTTCCTGTTTTCTGCTGTTTTTTGTATTCCAGAAAAGCTAGTCTGGAAATATTCTCGGAATTGGACGAAACTACAGGGGGTCCCTATTTTACCAGAAGACACCAGATGGAGCGAAGAAGCAACGAAGGGGCCTAAGCCAAAATCCACGAAAGTTCCAGAGACGCCGCCGCCGTCAACCCTGCCGGAGACGGGAATCGTCACCGGAGGTTTCTACATCGCCATGCCTGCCTCCGAGGTGATGCGTGAGTAGTTCATCCTTGGACTACGGGTCCATAGCAGTAGCTAGATGGTTGTCTCTCCTATTTGTGCCATCATGTTTAGATCTTGTGAGCTGCCCTACATGATCAAGATCATATTATTGTAATGCTACATGTTGTGTTTGCTGGGATCCGATGAATATTGAATACTATGTCAAGTTGATTATCAATCTATGCCCTATGTTATTTATGATCTTGCATGCTCTTGTTACTAGTAGATGATTTGGCCAAGTAGATGCTTGTGACCAAGAGAGAGTATTTATACTAGATAGTGGGTTCATGCTCCATTTAATCTGGGACAGTGACAGAAAGTTCTAAGGTTGTGGATGTGCTGTTGCCACTAGGGGAAACCCAACGATGCTATGTCCACGGGCATATGTGTTTGTTTACATTACGCGCTTTACTTAATGCAATTATCCGTTGCTTGCAACTTAATACCAACGGGGGACTCGGATGACAACCCGGCGGTGGATTATTAGTCATAGATGCAGTTGGATAACGGTCTATGTATCTTGTCGTAATGCCCAATTAAATACCATAGTAATCATCATGCCATGTATTTGCATTGTCATGCGCTCACTATTTGTCAATTGCCCAGTTGTAATCTGTTTACCCAGCATGTTAGTTATCTTTATTGGAGAGACACCACTAGTGAACTGTGGACCCCGGTCCAATTCTTTTACATTGATTAAACCACAAACTACAAACTGTTCCTTTTTCATTCTCTGCAGTTTAATACTCATTTTCCACACGAGACGTTTAATCCTTTGTTTTCAGCAAGCGGTGAGATTGACAACCTCACTGTTTCGTTGGGGCAAAGTATTGTGATTGTGTTGTGTGCAGGTCCACGTTGGTGATCGTGTTGCGCCGTGCGAGCCGCCAACAACCTTCTGAAGAATTGCTGCTCCTACTGGTTCGATAAACCTTGGTTTCATACTGAGGGAAAACTTGCTGCTAGACTACATCAAACCTTCCTCTTGGGGTCTCCCAACAAGCAGGCACGCCTAGCAATCAAGACTTTTTCTGGCGCCGTTGCCGGGGAGTAGAAGTTCTTCTGCAAGGGGAGTTTCACGTTTCCAATCTCTTTACTTTGTTTTTGTCTTGCTTAGTTTATTTTATTTTATCTTGTTTGCTTTCAATTATCAAAAACACAAAAAAATTAGTTACTTGCATTTAGTTTATTTTCAGTTTCGCTTTCTGTTAGTTATCATGTCTAGCTCTGCTCCTTTTTCCGTAGTGCAACCTGTGGGAGAAATTATTACTTTTAGGCAAAAAGGTGGGGAATCCTTTAGGAATGCCTGGGCGAGAATTTTGGAAATGCACAAGAAGGTGCAACCTAAGATGGATTTGGGAGTTCTTATTAAATTTTTCTACCATGGCTTATTTTCTGTCTATCAACTTGCTCTAGATACCATGGTAGGGGAAACCTTTTCTGAGATTGATTCAATGAAAGCTCATAATTTTTGAGTGGTTTGTCGATTTTTCCAATGGTGGATGAAACTGCGATATTCACTAAGCTAGACAAAATAGAAAAATCAATTGATGATTTAACTCTGAGCCATAATCTTAAAGAACAACCTTTAGTTGAGTTAAAAAATGATTGGGAACCCTTTATTGAGATTAATATTGGTAATGAAAAGTTTCGTGCCTACTGTGATCTTGGTTCTACAATGTCCATCATGCCAAAAATGGTTTATGATTTATTAAAATATGATGATTGGTTAGTTACCCTGTTTTTCATTTTCATGCGGATGGAACAATCATAAAAAGTGTAGGGATTATTAATGATGTTAAGATTACTATCCAGAATAAGACTGTCCCTGTTAATTATTGATTCTCGCGAAATCTCCTAGCAATATTGTCCTTGGAAGGTCCTTCTTAAAGAACAACGGAGTATTTATTAATGCAAAGTATGGGTTTATGAAATTCAATACTCCTATTAATCGAAGGTTTTTCTTCCAATTAAGAAGGATGATCCCACTGAAAGATTGGAGGATTTCAATGTCTTTGGTAATTTGATGCATGCTTTGTGCCTAGCTAAAAGGCGTTAAAGAAAAGCGCTTATGGGAGGCAACCCATTTTATTTTTCTGCAATTTTTCTTTATTTGAGTCAAGGATTTGTTTACTTCTGTCGCAACTCCTTTGTATATTTATTTTCTCGCATTGTTGTGCCAAGAGTAGCCTCTAGTGTTAAGGTTTTGCTTAATTTTGATTGCTGCGCAGAAACAGATTTTTGCTGTCCACTGTACGAAAATCCTAAAATCACCAGATTGGAAAAAATCTGAAACTTTTTGTGCATGATCTTTATGAATGTCTGAATCTTTCATTAGTTCAAAGTTTTTTGATTTGAGCGTGTAAGTGCCTCGAAAAAATTCATCTTTACTGGCTGTTCTGTTTTGACAGATTCTGTCTCTGTTTTTTTGCATTGTCTCTTGTGGGATTTAGGTAAGGTTCTCTAATGAGGGCTGTAGCTAATGTTTTATTGAGTTCTTGCAATGTGTCACAACAGAACCAGTGGATTAAAATTTTTGAGTACTAACCCGCTAATGAGATTTACTTTGAGTTTGGTGTGACGGAAGTTTTCAAGGGTCAAGAGAGAAGGATGATGATAGGATCAAGAAGAGTGAAGAGCTTAAGCTTGGGGAGGCTCCCATGGATCTCCCCAGCATATTTCAAGAAGACTCAAGCGTCTAAGCTTGGGGATGCCCAAGGCATCCCCTTCTTCATCGCAAATTATCAGGTCATCTCTAGTGAAACTATATTTTAATTCTTTCACATCATATGTGCTTTTCTTGGAGCGTCTGTGTGCTTTTATTTTCAGTATTGTCTTTTATTTTCAATAAAGCTTGACTGGACCCTAGCATTCTTGATTGGGAGAGAGACACGCTCCGCTTTTTCATGAGAATACTCCTATTCTTCACTTATATTTGTTGAGTATTCATATCTAGCGCTGTTCAGCTTTTAGCTCTTGTTTTCATGTATCTCTTTTCAGAGCTATTAGCTTTCTTTTGTAGAAAGTACTCTCTTGCTTCACTTATATTTGTTTGGAGAGTTGATTAAATAAATTGATTGGTGTTTGGTTGGTTCCGAAAATGTTGCATGTGGTAATTGGTATAAAAAAACTTGCTTATCTTGTAGATCACTAATATGGATAACTTGATGCTTGTCAATTTTTGAGTTAACAAGTAGATCATGATTAAATTTGTGCATCACATGAGTTAAGCCTATTAGTGAAGAACTACCGTAAAGCTTGTTGAAAATTTGGTTTGCATCGGTGGTACCTCTAAGGTCTAGATATTTTCTAGTAACGGGTTCGGTTAACAAGGAAGACGGTATGAGTTTTATAACGTTTGCATATGTTTGTCATGTAAAACTTGGTGTACGGGTTGATACTCTTGTTTGCTTACAAACCTTGCTAGCCTAAACTCTGTACTGAGAGGGAATGCTTCTCGTGCATCCAAATCCTTGAGCCAAATTCCATGCCATTCGTGTCCACCATAACTACCTATATGTGGTATTTCCTTGCCACTCCAAGTAAATTTTTCATGTGCTACCTTTAAATTATTCAAAATGTTATTATTCCCTTTTTGTGTCAATGTTTACTAGCTCATGAGGAATTAGTGTGGTTATTCTTTATTCCTTGTCAAGTGGACTTTACACCTGGACTAGTGGCATATACATCCGCTTATCCAATAATTTGCAAAAAGAGCTGGCAACGGGGTGCCCAGTCCCAATTAATTACAACTTTAACCAATTAATTCTCTTCACACTTTTGCCCTGATTCATCAGTAAGCAATGACAAACAGTGAAATATCTGCATGTGTGTAAACAAAGAAAAGAGGGATGATCTGCCTTGCTGGTAGAAATAACGTCCTTCATGGGAGCCGCTCTTAAAAGTCCGTTTGACAGGTAGAATACTGTTTCACCCGCTACCATTCGTTGACAATTAACAAACACCTCTCAAAAATAGATACTCCTCCATGGTATGTGATTGATGGAAGGCACCCGAGGATTCGGTTAGCCATGGCTTGTGTAGCAAGGTTGGGAGGAGTATCAAATATTTTATGCAATCTCTATATGCTTTCAAAAACCTAAAAGCTCTAGCACATGATTTAATCCCTGCTTCCCTCTGCGAAGGGCCTTTCTTTTACTTTTATGTTGAGTCAGTTTTCCTATTCTTTCTGTCTTCCACAAGCAAACACTAGTGTCAATTTTGTTGCAACATGGGTTATATGCAACGTTGTATTGGACTTGTTATACTACTTTGTGTTGACGATATCCATGAGATAAATATGTTGAAAGTTGAAGCAAATGCTGAACTTAATTCTTCCTTTGTGTTGATTGAATACCTTTTGCTAGAACTATTGCTTTATGAGTTAACACCTATGCAAAACACTTTGATGCTTGTCTTGAAAGTACTATTCATGAAAACGTTTAGTTTGTGTGATTCATTGTTTACTCATTATCTATTTGATAGCAAATTATAGACCATTGACTTGGATCACTTCATTCATTTACATGTGCCTTGCAATATTATATGATCAAGATTATGATAGTAGCATGTCACCTCAAAAATTATTTGTTTTTATCGTTTACCTACTCGAGGACGAGCAGGAACTAAGCTTGGGGATGCTGATACGTCTAAACGTATCTATAATTTTTGATGTTCCATGCTTGTTTTATACCAATTGCTACATGTTTTGCATCTACTTTATGTCACTTTTATACATTTTGGGACTAACCTATTAACAAGATGCCGAAGTGCCAGTTCCTGTTTTCTGCTGTTTTTGTATTCCAGAAAAGCTAGTCTGGAAATATTCTCGGAATTGGACGAAACTACAGGGGGGTCCCTATTTTTCCACAGACACGATGGAGCGAAGAAGCAACGAAGGGCCACAGGGGCCCACACGCCAGGGCGCGGGTCCCCCCTGCCGCGCCCTAGGGTGGTGTGGGCCCACGGGGTCTCCAGCCGCCGCCCTTTCGCCTACTTATTCCCCCGAGAAAATAACCCGAGGCATGAGCCAAATATCCACGAAAAGTTCCAAGACGCCGCCGCCGTCAACCCTAGCTCGGGAGGGTCCAGAACCTCTTCCCGGCACCCTGCCGGAGAGGGGAATCGTCACCGGAGGCTTCTACATCGCCATGCCTGCCTCCGAGGTGATGCGTGAGTAGTTCATCCTTGGACTACGGGTCCATAGCAGTAGCTAGATGGTTGTCTCTCCTATTTGTGCCATCATGTTTAGATCTTGTGAGCTGCCCTACATGATCAAGATCATATTATTGTAATGCTACATGTTGTGTTTGCTGGGATCCGATGAATATTGAATACTATGTCAAGTTGATTATCAATCTATGCCCTATGTTATTTATGATCTTGCATGCTCCGTTACTGTAGATGCTTTGGCCAAGTAGATGCTTGTAACTCCAAGAGAGAGTATTTATGCTAGATAGTGGGTTCATGCCTCCATTTAATCTGGGACAGTGACAGAAAGTTCTAAGGTTGTGGATGTGCTGTTGCCACTAGGGAAACCTAACGATGCTATGTCCACGGGCATATGTTTGTTTACATTACGCTTTACTTAATGCAATTATCCGTTGCTTGCAACTTAATACCAACGGGGGACTCGGATGACAACCCGGCGGTGGATTATTAGTCATAGATGCGGTTGGATAACGGTCTATGTATCTTGTCGTAATGCCCAATTAAATACCATAGTAATCATCATGCCATGTATTTGCATTGTCATGCGCTCACTATTTGTCAATTGCCCAGCTGTAATTGTTTACCCGCATGTTAGTTATCTTTATTGGAGAGACACCACTAGTGAACTGTGGACCCCGGTCCAATTCTTTTACATTGATTAAAACACAAACTACAAACTGTTCCTTTTTCATTCTCTGCATTTTAATACTCATTTCCACACGAGACGTTTAATCATTTGTTTTCAGCAAGCCGGTGAGATTGACAACCTCACTGTTTCGTTGGGGCAAAGCATTGTGATTGTGTTGTGTGCAGGTCCACGTTGGTGATCGTGTTGCGCCGTGCGAGCCGCCAACAACCATCTGAAGAATTGCTGCTCCTACTGGTTCGATAAACCTTGGTTTCATACCGAGGGAAAACTTGCTGCTAGACTACATCAAACCTTCCTCTCGGGGTCTCCCAACGAGCAGGCACGCCTAGCAATCACTCCGTAGTAAGTTCCGACACTTAGAGGTGAAAACTCCCGCTTCGGTGCGGGGCAGGGAATCATGCGACGGAACACATGAATGTTGGTTCCCCATGGTCCTATGTACCAATCTAACACAACCAAGCAAAAATTTCATGCGTCTACCCCTCTCGGCGCCGGTCAAAGGGGTAGATCGACAGTTTGGACTTTTTTCCAACAGGCGTAGGGTTTCGCCGTAGTGGGGTCCGGAGCGTCGGAATCCCACCAAAACTTGCATGGGTCCTAATATATGTATAAGAGTGTGTTGGTAGGTTGTGGGAACCAAGATACTTCTCGAGGTGCGACCCCCTTCATGGACCCCTCTTACCCCGTAGTAAGTTCGACACTTAGAGGTGAAAAACTCCCGTGTCGAGTGCCGGGCACGGAATCATGCGACGGAACACATGAAATGTTGGTTCCCCATGGTCCTATGTACCACCTAACACAAACAAGTAAAAAGTTCATGCGTCTACCCTCTCGGCGCCGGTCAAAGGGGTAGATCGACAGGTTGGACTTTTTTCCAGCGGGTGTAGGGTTTCAACGTAGCGGGGTCCGGAGCGTCGGAATCCACCAAACTTGCATGGGTCCCTAATATATGTATAAGAGTGTGTTGGTAGGTTGTGGGAACCAAGATACAGCTCCGAGGTGCGACCCCTTCATCGACCCCTCTTACTCCGTAGTAAGTTCCGACACTTAGAGGTGAAAACTCCCGTTTCGGGTGCCGGGCACGGAATCATGCGACGGAACACATGAAATTTTGGTTCCCCAATTGTCCTATGTACCAACCTAACAACCAAGTAAAAAGTTCATGCGTCTACCCCTCTCGGCGCCGGTTAAAGGGGTAGATCGACAGGTTGGACTTTTTCCAACGGGCGTAGGGTTTCGCCGTACCGGGGTCCGGAGCGTCGGAATCTCACTAAAACTTGCATGGGTCCCTATATATGTATAAGAGTGTGTTGGTAGGTTGTGGGAACCAAGATACCGCCCGAGGTGCGACTCCTTCATGGACTCCTCTTCTCCGTGTAAGCTCCGACACTTAGAGGTGAAAACTCCCGTTTCGGGTGCCGAGCACGGAATCATGCGACGGACACATGAAATGTTGGTTCCCCATGGTCTATGTACCAACCTAACACAACCAAGTAAAAAAGTTCATGCGTCTACCCCTCTCGGCGCCGGTCAAAGGGGTAGATCGACAGGTTGGACTTTTTTTCCAGCGGGTGTAGGGTTTCGCCGTACCGGGGTCCGTAGCATCGGAATCCCACCAAAATTTGCATGGGTCCCTAATATATGTATAAGAGTGTGTTGGTAGGTTGTGGGAACCAAGATACAACTCCGATCGAGGTGCCCCTATTCACCGCTATGGAAGAGGTAGACGACGCCTCGCACGTTAGGTCCACTTATTCGGGGTTTCGACCCATGCGGCCCGCACCGGAGGGTTTATATATATTATCGAGAAGCATAATTAAGTGAAATAAATGAATGTACTAGAAGCCTTAACAAAGAAAATAAACGAAGCAAGCATATGAAAACAAAACAGATAAAGGGGCAATTCTTTGCCATGTGCTATGCACAAAGGCACACGGCAAAGGACTAATGTGCCATGTGCTGTGCACAAAGGTGCATGGCAAAGGGCTAATGTGCCGTGTGCTTTTGTATTCACACAGTATAGCGTTTCCTGCGAATTTATTTCGAGGGCGGGAAATTTATTTAGATATTTCCCGCGAATTATTGCGGAGCGCGGCAAAGTTGCGGATCGTGGTCAACTAATTTGCTGTGTTGTCACCTAAAGGAGCACGGCAAAGATATCTTTGCCGAGAAGTCGGAATTTGCCGTGTGTGTTGTGTCCATTTTGCCGTGATGTATACTTTGCCGTGCGCTGTGAATCTTCTGTGCCATGATTTTCTTCTTTGCCGTGATCCTCTTTTCTCCTCATGGCAAATTGGTCTTTGCCGTGTTCCGCAAACTAGGCTGCTCACGGTAAACCTGTGCGTGCATGGCAAAGGATTTTCCGGTAGTGAATAAAATGGATTCGGTTACGTTGTGCAACGACTTCTTCACACTCTCCTAATAAGTTTGTGTCTAGTAGTAGTTTAAGAAAACAAAAAGGTTGTTCTCTATTTAAAATTACCTCCACCAGCCAGGAGCATCTAACTTCAAAGGATAGCACGCATCCAATCCTGAACACATAATAATAATTAGCATGAATATATCCATGAAATGGAATTTTTCTGCAACTCAACATAATCTCATCAGTACCGAAAGAAAATTTTAGCCCATTGCAAGAGTAATTTCAGCATGCAGGGTGAAAGTCGCAAAGATTTATACAGGCTAGTAGTAAAAAAAGAACGGGAAATCTAATCAGCGACTATGTACGCACTTCACCGACCCCGGAATTTGCACTCGCCCAACGCGTTGACCTTAGCCTCTCCCGTTCCGATTCCCCTTGGCCAAACCAGTCTCTCCCTCGCTCTCTCCGCATGCCGCAACCCTGCACCAACGAGCCGCCGCTGCCCCGTGTCGGCCATTGTTCTCCTCCCAATCCTCCTCGTACTCGCCTACCCTGCATAGACTAGATTCGGTGGCCTTGGAGCTCTAGAGCGCCACCATGGAGCTCGGCGAGGTCGGAGGCGCGGGATTGCAATGACCCGGAGCCGGCGATATAGTCTAGCGGCGAGGGCGGGCTGGACCGGGCGGATAACCTCCCCTTCTTGCCATCGCGGACGCTGATGCCGGCGGCGAGCAGCGGCGCGACCTCGTCAGGGGCATGTCGGCGGTGTACGATTGCATGTCTGCAGCGTCCTGTGCGGGTGCCCGCCTAGCTGCCCCAACCGCGTGACGCAGCGTGGGACGAGGCAACAGCTACATTTGTTCAGGTCGAGGACGATGCATTGAGGCGTCCGAACGCTGGACTTGATCCAGCCGAGCGACATCATCTACGAGTTCAGCGGAGACTAGGCGATCCGAAAAAGTACGCACAGAGGTGGAGCACCGCTCCCTCTGTCCTCTGTTGCCGATAGGGAAAATTGATAGCGGAGGTTGGAGACGAGGCGTTGAAGCCGACTGCAGCAGGAGCGGCCATCCGGTAGCGTCAGGAGAGTCACAGCTCCGAAAAGCCATGGAGGGAGGCGTCGCTGACTACCCCTTGTCGTCGGTGTTGGTCGGTTTAATCGCCGCCCGGCAGGGCGCCGGCGCTCGCACGCGGGCCTCATTGGCTCCTTCTGTCTCGCCTTGGCCCGACTCGACCTCCTATCTACGACCACCGTCCTAACTGCTCGACCTGGGTAAGAAGCTGGAGCGGGCGAGATAGAGATGGAGATGTGGTCCTGCAGCCATGGAAACAAGCAACGACAGGCTATGCAGTAATCAGCCGAGACAAAGTACTACTAATTAACATGTGGGTACTATTTATCCATCCAGGAGCTTGCACTCGTACAAGTCTCTGCCCCTGCCTGATTGTGTATCGAGTGTACGAATATGTGTATTTTGGTCTCTCGTAACACTGTGTCCGTGAAATGTACCGCCTCATATGTTGCGCATCCGCGTCGTCGACCATGTGGCTGGCCGCCGATCGTCCAATATACTCAACGAGACGTGTCGCCTGATCCGTGCCGTATTATCCGATCATCGTCGACCACGACGCTGGACGTCCTCGTCACTACCGGAAAATCGAAATTTGCCGTGCGGCTAGGTCTGTGTCGTGAGCCTCCAGAACTCGGAACACGGCAAATAATACTTTGCCGTGTAGGCCACAAAAGAATCACGGCAAAGTAACAACACACGGCATAATAAGAAACAACGCACGGCAAAGAAACACTACACGGCATATAAACCTTTGCCGTGATCCTTGGTATACATGCACGGCACACATGTTGACCAGGATCGCAAACTCGGCCGCCGTCGCCAATATTTCGCGGGAAATGTATTTGCACTGGCGGGAAACCTCTTTGCCGTGCACTTCTAGAAAAACTCACGGCAGAGAGTGGACAAAATTTCCCGCGCACTAAATAATTTGGCGGCAAAAGCTTTGCCGTGCAACACCAGAGAGGCATCACGGCAAACAAACCCTTTGCCGTGCGCCTAGAATTGCCCCACACGGCAAAGAAAGATATGCCGTGTGCCTTTTCAAAATGTGCACGGCATATTGCAATTTTCCTATTTGCTTTTTCCCCTTTTTGGGTAAAATGGCCCCAACCTTGGTAGATTCTTCACAAAAAAACCTCATATTTTTGGACATAAAATGAGAGCTAATATTTTTAAATTTTTACTTGATACAAATTTGAAACAATTATTCACTACCGAAAAATCGATATTTGCTAGCCCTGAAACAATTTTACTTGATACAAAGTAAACTCCAGCTATCTAATGACAGTTTGCTAGCCCTGAAACACATGTCTATAAGAACCATGTTGAGCAAAGAATCAGCTAACAGCTGGCCATGCTTCTGTCGCTTTCTCTTCCTGCCCCTGCTGTGGTGAAGTCAAAACCATACTGGACAATCTCACAGGTGTTGCAAAGTGCGTTGCCAGCAGAATTGACTTGTGAAGGGGACAGATTCCTAGTCAAGGACAGTACAGTCGTAAAACTTGATCTTGCCAAAGAATCCGTTCAGGCCTCATTCTCGGATCTAGTGTCTTCCGTTCTTGGTGTGAAGGGTCCTGGAGACGCACTCCAATTCTTGAATGCACTGCAGCCCCTGTTGATGGAATTTTTGCTTCTGGATGGTTTTAGTGTAAGTTTGCAAGATTTTAGTGTGCCCAAGATTCTGTTGATCTCGGGACTCGGAGGTGTGACCGGCCTTTCGACTACTTTTCTACCCCTTTGAACTACTTGCCTTTCGACGACGCAACACCCTTGCCTTCGACGACGCAGCACCCTTGTCCTTCGACGACGCATCACCCTTGTCCTTCGACGACGCAGCACCCTTGCCCTTCGACGACGCATCACCCTTGTCCTTCGACGACGCCGCCGCCGCTGCTGCAGCTTTCTTGCTCGCTTCAGTCTGCATGAAGATATCATCTTCATCCTCGCTCTCCTCGACCCATAAAATCGGTTTACGAAAAGCACTCAACATATCTGCTTCACTCCTATATGTTAGTTTCTTCCTCTGCCACCTAGCATACAGCCTCACAAGTTCTTTTTTCTATTTCCTTCGAATCCCTTCGTGGCCACCCATGCCTAACTAGCTTCGCTGATAGCTCACGGAGATAAGGTGGATGACTAACAATATCTTCGAATGGGATCTTCTTATTCTCTACCTTGAAATCGACCGTAAACTGTAAAAGTAGTGCCGACATTCCTACCGGGAAACTACCATCTGAAGGAAAGCTCGACATGTTCCAGTGAGTGGACTAGAATGCTTACCAACCTCAGTGAGAAGGGGTTCTTATAGGCCGAGATGAGAAGATTGGCGGAAAACAGGCGGGAGATAGGATGGCGGGAAAAAAGGGCGGGAAAGAAACACACACCGTTGATCCAACGGCTCACAAGCGCTTGAAAGAAACACACCGCGGATCCAACGGCTCACAAGCGCTCGAAGGAAACACACGATCCGTGTGCTTCTTCCTGGTTAGGCATACTACAGCTCACAAGCCCTGAAAAGAAACACACACCGCTGATCCAACGGTTCACAAGCTCGAAGAAAACACACCGCTGATCCAATGGCTCACAAGCGCTAGAAGGAAACACACGATCCGTGTGGTTCTTCCTGATTGGGCATACTACATGCACTGGAATCTTGTGTTGATTTGGGGTAGACTTTGGTTTCTCATGTTCCTATGGCCTAACCTAACACAACCAAGCAAAAAAGTCCACTGGCCTACCCCCTTTCGACGCACGTCTATGGGGTAGACGAAAAACGTTAGGGTTTTTCCAGCGGATTCAGAGTTTCGCCGAACCGGGGCCCCGGAGCGTCGGAACCCCACCCAAACCTAGGCTGTGCCATACCATGTCTATACAAGTGTGTTGGGTGTTGTAAATGTGCAATATCCTACTCCTAGGTGTGACCGGCTTCACCGACTTCACTTTCTCTCTAGTGAGTTTCTGCACTTAGAGTCAAACTTGTCGATCTACCCCTTTGACCGGCGCCGAGAGGGGGTAGACGCGTGAACTTTTTTGCTTGGTTGTGTTAGGTTGGTACATGGGACCATGGGGAACCAACATTTCCTGTGGTATGTCGCATGATTCCGTGCCCGGCACCCGACACGGGAGTTTTCACCTCTAAGTGTCGGAACTTACTACGGAGTAAGAGGGGTCGGTGAAGGGGGTCGCACCTCGGAGTTGTATCTTCGTTCCCACAACCTACCAACACACTATTATACATATATTAGGGACCCATGAAATTTTTGGTGGATTCCGACGCTCCGGACCCCGCTACGGCGAAACCCTACGCCCGCTGGAAAAAAGTCAAACCTGTCGATCTACCCCTTTGACCGGCGCCGAGAGGGGTAGACGCGTGAACTTTTTTGCTTGGTTGTGTTAGGTTTGTACATGGGACCACGGGGAACCAACATTTCATGTGCTATGTCGCATGATTCCGTGCCCGGCACCCGACACGGGAGTTTTCACCTCTAAGTGTCGGAACTTACTACGGAGTAAGAGGGGTCAGTGAAGGGGGTCGCACCTCGGAGGTGTATCTTGGTTCCCACAACCTACCAACACACTATTATACATATATTAGGGACCCATGCAAGTTTTGGTGGGATTCCGACGCTCCGGACCCGCTACGGCGAAACCCTACGCCCGTTGGAAAAAAGTCAAACCTGTCGATCTACCCTTTGACCGGCACCGAGAGGGGGTAGACGCATGAAATTTTTTGCTTGGTTGTATTAGGTTGGTACATGGGACCATGGGGAACCAACATTTCATGTGGTTCGTCGCATGATTCCGTGCCCGGCACCCGACACGGGAGTTTTCACCTCTAAGTGTCGGAACTTACTATGGAGTAAGAGGGATCGGTGAAGGGGGTCGCACCTCGGAGCAGTATCTTGGATCCCACAGCCTACCAACACACTCTTACACATATATTAGGGACCCATGCAAGTTTTGGTGGGATTCCGACGCTCCGGACCCCGGTACGGCGAAACCCTACGCCCGCTGGAAAAAAGTCAAACCTGTCGATCTACCCCTTTGACCGGCACCGAGAGGGGGTAGACGCCTGAACTTTTTTGCTTGGTTGTGTTAGGTTGGTACATAGGACCATGGGGAACCAACATTTCATGTGTTTCGTCGCATGATTCCGTGCCCGGCACCCGACACGGGAGTTTTCACCTCTGTGTCGGTCCTTACAACGGAGTAAGAGGGGTCGGTGAAGGGGGTCGCACCTCGGAGCAGTATCTTGGTTCCCACAGCCTACCAACACACTCTTACACATATATTAGGGACCCATGCAAGTTTTGGTGGGATTCCGACGCTCCGGACCCCGCTATGGCGAAACCCTACGCCCGCTGGAAAAAAGTCAAACCTGTCAATCTACCCCTTGACCGGCACCGAGAGGGGGTAGACACATGAATTTTTTGCTTGGTTGTGTTAGGTTGGTACATAGGACCATGGGGAACCAACATTTCATGTGTTTCGTCGCATGATTCCGTGCCCGGCACCCGACACGGAGTTTTCACCTCTAAGTGTCGGAACTTACTACGGAGTAAGAGGGGTCGGTGAAGGGGGTCGCACCTCGGAGCTGTATCTTGGTTCCCACAGCCTACCAACACACTCTTACACATATATTAGGGACCCATGCAAGTTTTGGTGGGATTCCGACGCTCCGGACCCCGCTACGGCGAAACCCTACGCCGCTGGAAAAAAGTCAAACCTGTCGATCTACCCCTTTGACCGGCGCCGAGAGGGGGTAGACACATGAACTTTTTTGCTTGGTTGTGTTAGGTTGGTACATAGGACCATGGGGAACCAACATTTCATGTGTTTCGTCGCATGATTCCGTGCCCGGCACCCGACACGGGAGTTTTCACCTCTAAGTGTCGGAACTTACTACGGAGTAAGAGGGGTCGGTGAAGGGGGTCGCACCTCGGAGCTGTATCTTGGTTCCCACAGCCTACCAACACACTCTTACACATATATTAGGGACCCATGCAAGTTTTGGTGGATTCCGACGTTCCGGACCCCGGTACGGCGAAACCCTACGCCCGCTGGAAAAAGTCAAACCTGTCGATCTACCCCTTGACCGGCGCCGAGAGGGGGTAGACGCGTGAACTTTTTTGCTTGGTTGTGTTAGGTTGGTACATGGGACCATGGGGAACCAACATTTCATGTGGTTCGTCGCATGATTCCGTGCCCGGCACCCGACACGGGAGTTTTCACCTCTAAGTGTCGGAACTTACTACGGAGTAAGAGGGGTCGGTGAAGGGGGTCGCACCTCGGAGCAGTATCTTGGTTCCCACAGCCTACCAACACACTCTTACACATATATTAGGGACCCATGCAAGTTTTGGTGTGATTTCGACGCTCCGGACCCCGCTACGGCGATACCCTACGCCGCTGGAAAAAAGTCAAACCTGTCGATCTACCCCTTTGACCGGCACCGAGAGGGGGTAGACGCATGAACTTTTTTACTTGGTTGTGTTAGGTTGGTACATAGGACCATGGGGAACCAACATTTCAGGTGTTTCGTCGCATGATTCCGTGCCCGGCACCCGACACGGGAGTTTTCACCTCTAAGTGTCGGAACTTACTACGGAGTAAGAGGGGTCGGTGAAGGGGGTCGCACCTCGGAGCTGTATCTTGGTTCCCACAGCCTACCAACACACTCATACACATATATTAGGGACCCATGCAAGTTTTGGTGGGATTCCGACGCTCCGGACCCCGGTACGGCGAAACCCTACGCCCGCTGGAAAAAAGTCAAACCTGTCGATCTATCCTTTGACCGGCGCCGAGAGGGGGTAGACGCGTGAACTTTTTTGCTTGGTTGTGTTAGTTTGGTACATGGGACCATGGGGAACCAACATTTCATGTGGTTCGTCGCATGATTCCGTGCCCGGCACCCGACACCGGAGTTTTCACCTCTAAGTGTCGGAACTTACTACGGAGTAAGAGGGGTCGGTGAAGGGGGTCGCACCTCGGAGCAGTATCTTGGTTCCCACAGCCTACCAACACACTCTTACACATATATTAGGGACCCATGCAAGTTTTGGTGGGATTCCGACGCTCCGGACCCCGCTACGGCGATACCCTACGCCCGCTGGAAAAAAGTCAAACCTGTCGATCTACCCCTTTGACCGGCACCAAGAGTGGGTAGACGCATGAACTTTTTTGCTTGGTTGTGTTAGGTTGGTACATAGGACCATGGGGAACCAACATTTCAGGTGTTTCGTCGCATGATTCCGTGCCCGGCACCCGACACGGGAGTTTTCACCTCTAAGTGTCGGAACTTACTACGGAGTAAGAGGGGTCGGTGAAGGGGGTTGCACCTCGGAGCTGTATCTTGGTTCCCACAGCCTACCAACACACTCATACACATATATTAGGGAGCCATGCAAGTTTTGGTGGGATTCCGACGCTCCGGACTCCGGTACGGCGAAACCCTACGCCCGCTGAAAAAAGTCACCTGTCGATCTGCCCCTTTGACCGGCGCCGAGAGGGGTAGACGCGTGAACTTTTTTGCTTGGTTGTGTTAGGTTGGTACATGGGACCATGGGGAACCAACATTTCATTTGGTTCGTCGCATGATTCCGTGCCCGGCACCCGACACGGGAGTTTTCACCTCTAAGTGTCGGAACTTACTACGGAGTAAGAGGGGTCGGTGAAGGGGTCGCACCTCGGAGCAGTATCTTGGTTCCCACAGCCTACCAAAACACTCTTACACATATATTAGGGACCCATGCAAGTTTTGGTGGGATTCCGACGCTCCGGACCCCGCTACGGCGAAACCCTACGCCCGCTGGAAAAAAGTCAAACCTGTCGATCTACCCCTTTGACCGGCACCAAGAGGGGGTAGACGCATGAACTTTTTTGCTTGGTTGTGTTTGGTTGGTACATAGGACCATGGGGAACCAACATTTCATGTGTTTCGTCGCACGATTCCGTGCCTGGCACCCGACACGGGAGTTTTCACACTTACTACGGAGTAAGAGGGGTCGGTGAAGGGGGTCGCACCGGACGATGTCGATGCATGCGGCCTGCACCGGACGGTTTATATATATAGTATAAATAAATATAATTAAGTGAAGTAAAGGAATATGCTAGAAGCCTTAACAAAGAAAATAAACAAGGAAAGCATATCAAAAAAAAAAAGGTGAAACATGCTTTGCCGTGTACCTGAAAGAAAGGCACACGGCAAAGCACTTTCTGTGCCGTGTACTGGTACTTGGGGAGCACGGCAAAGAAATTTGCCGTGTTTGTCTGCCTGCCACACGGCAAAGAGCGCGTTTATCACACGCTCTATCCGAACTTCCCCAAATCGACACCGGCCGTTTTTCCCAAATCGAATCCCAGCGCCGCCACCCTCGCCTCCTCCCCCGACGTGCACCAGCCCCCGACCCCGCCCCCGACCGTGCCCCCGCCGCCGGCCACGCTGCCCCGAGCCCCAGCGCCGCCTCCCTCCGCTCTGCCCCTGCCGCACCGCCCCTCCATCACCGCCACCCTCGCCTCCTCCCCCGACGCGCACCAGCCCCCGACCCCGCCCCCGACCGCGCCCCCGCCGCCGGCCACGCTGCCCCGAGCCCCAGCGCCGCCTCCCTCCTCTCTGCCCCTGCCGCGCCGCCCCTCCATCACCGCCCCTGCATCGATCCGCCCCCGCAGAGGCGCCAGCTCCCTGGCCGCGGTGGCCGCGAGCTCCCCAACGCCGCCTCCCTCCTCTCTGCCCTACCGCGCCGCCCCTCCCTCACCGCCCCTGCATCGAGCCGCCCCGCGGAGGCGCGAGCTCCCTGGCCGCGGCGGTCGTGAGCTCCCCGGCCGCGCCCCGGCAGCCCCGCTCCCACTCTCGCTGTCCTCCTCCGGCCCCCTCCTCCAGCTCCACTCCGACCGTAGCAGCACCTCCACTCCGGCCCCGCATCCACCTCCACTCCGGCCGCAGCAGCACATCCACTCACGACCTGTTGGTGAGCCACCCCTTTATTAAAACAGTATGTGTATGCAATGTATGTGTTGTGCAATTTTATGTTGATGCAATTTTGATGCAATTTTATGTTGATGCAATTTTGATGTAATTTTATGTTGATGCAATTGTGAGCCACCCCTTTATTAAAACAGTATGTTGATGCAATTTTGGTATATGTATGCAATGTATGTGTTGTGCATTTTTATGTATATGTTGATTAAATTTTAGGTTTATTAAAACAGTGAGCAAATTTTGGTGTATGCAATATATGTTGATGCAATTTTGGTGTATGACAATTTTATTTTGGTGTAGCAATTAACATTCTTTATTTTGTTTCTCGTGCAGGAGTATGTGTGGAGCGTGAGAGTGGGGATTGTCGACGGAGGGTGTCGGCGGAAGATCTTCTTCGCCGTCGATCACGCTTCGAGGGTAAGAAATTCGTCGCCTTTCTTGAATGTACCTAGGGTTTTATTTTGGTCTAGATCACCGGGTCAGTCGAGTCGCGTAACCCGAGTCAGATCCCATCCGGAAGGGTTACAAATTTATAAATATGCAGGATTGTCCATCTTTGCATATTTATAACCGTAACACTTCCGGGTTGTCCTGTTGGACAGTCCGAGTACGTGTAGATCGGGTCGTGTTCCATGTTCTACCCCTTCCTGAGACGGAATTTCGGCAGCACCTCCCCGTTGTTCTTCGGATGCACACCCTCTCGGCTTGACAAGCTCGAGACGTGTATTCTGAAGAACAGCGGGGAGGTGCTGTCGAAATTCCGTCTCGGGTCGGGGTAGAACATGGGACACGACTCGATCTACACGTACTCGGGCGGGATAGGCCCCTACCCATTAGAAGTGTAGGTGAACCCTTGCATGTTGTAAAAGATAAAATTTGGCCGTAAAAAATGGTTTTGTTAAAATTCAGTGACATGTTGAACTGAAAGCATTGTGTATGTCTTTTTTGGTACCGATTAAAGGATGGATCCGAGACAGAACCGTGAGTGGATGTATGCTGGCAGAAAGAGTCGTGGGAGTTTCAGTGATGAATGGAGAGATAAGGCCGAGGAGTTTGTGAACAAGGCGTTTGACATCAGCAGCAGACCCATGAAAGTGTTTTGCCCCTGTTCAAAATGCGATAACCGAAGGCGACAGTCGAAGGTAGATGTTAGTACGCACCTGATCAAGAATGGGTTCACACCATTCTACCATGTTTGGAATTACCATGGTGAACAGTTAGCAAAACGTCCTAGAACCGAGCCACGTCAGATTCAGCCAGCGGGAGAATTTGACACTGGGTTCAACAACTGCTTAGACGCCTTTGTCAATGCTAATGCGCCTGAAAGCCGTCGTGTAGAGGCGGAGACACCTCAGGAGGCGGAGACAAGTGAGCAGCCGGATGAAGACACGAAGAAGTACTACGAGACTATGTTTGGCTCGCAGAAACCCCTTCATGAACATACAGATGTTACCCTTCTAGATGCCATCGCTCGCCTTATGGCCGTGAAGTGCCAGAGGAAGATATGCAGGGATGGTTTCGATGATATTCTGGCCGTCGTTGGCAGCCTTCTACCGAAAGGGCATATCTTGGCGAAGAGCTTCTACGAGGCGACTAAACTCCTCCGTGACCTTAAGATGTCATATGAGAAGATAGACGCCTGTCCAAAGGGATGCATGCTATTCAGGAAAGAACATGCTGGAACAAATTATTGCATCCATTGCAATTCCTCTAGGTACTTCGAGGTCGACCTCGGTGGTGGACAGAAGAGGCAGACCGGGATTCCCCAAAAGATTCTCCGGTACCTTCCATTTATACCGAGGATCCAGCGGCTTTACATGAACAAAGACACTGCCCAGCAGATGCGATGGGCCGCGTTAGGGAAGAGATACACGGACAAGATGATACATCCGTCGGATGGTGACGCATGGAAGAACTTTGTAGCGAAGTATCCACTGAAAGCGGGCGACCCGAGGAGCGTAGCTGTTGCTATATCAACCGATGGGTTCAATCCGTATGGCATGTCGGCGGCAACATACAGCTGTTGGCCTGTGTTTGTCATACCCCAGAACCTCCCCCCCGGCGAGTCCATGAGATCACATAACATGTTATTGTCGATGATAATCCCAGGACCGAAATACCCGGGTAAGAACATGAACGTGTACCTGGAACCGCTGGTTGAAGACTTGGCTGTTGGCTGGAACGGTCGCGGGGTCCGAACATATGACGCCTCAACAAATGATCACTTCGATATGTATGTCTGGTACCACACATCCCTGCATGACTTACCAGCGCGTGCTTTGTTCTGCGGCTGGTGTACACATGGGAAGTGGCCTTGCCCACAGTGCAGACAGGCTGTGACTTTCTCATGGCTTACGAAGGGAGGCAAGTATTCATGCTTTGATCAACATCGACAGTTCCTTGAGCCAGGTCATAGATACAGGAGTGACGTAAAGCGGTTCGAGAAAGGAGTCGAGATCCATGCTCCGAAACCACGTCTGATGACCGGAAGAGAAATCAGGGCTGAGCTAGAAGCTCTCGTGCCTAACCCCGATGGGAATGGTTTCGTGGGTTATGGGGAGACGCACCAGTGGACTCACATTCCGTGCTTCTGGAAGCTGCTCCCTTACATGGAGGATGTCGAGCTTCCACACAACATTGATGTAATGCACACCGAAAAGAATATCGCCGAGGCTCTTTATAGCACCATCATGGACACTGAGAAGACGAAGGATAACGTCAAGGCTCGAATGGACCAAAAAGAACTTTGTGACAGGCCAGATCTTGAAATGAAGCCTCCTGGAGTCAACGGCACTAGGTGGTCTAAGCCAAAGGCTCGGTTCTGCCCTACAAGGCCGGAAAAAAGGGAAATATTACAGTGGCTCGTGGAGTGTTTGTACTTCCCTGATGGGTATGCAGCTAACTGGGCGAGGTGTGTGAACCTGGACACGCAGCGAGTAGGAGGGCTGAAGAGTCATGACTACCACGTGTGGCTTGAGCGCATAATGCCGGTGATGATTCGAGGCTATGTCGATGAGGAGACTTGGCGAGTACTGGCGGAGTTGAGCTTTTTCTTCCGCAGATTTGTGCAAGGGAGTTAGATCGTGAGGTGGTTCTGAAGCTGCATGAACAGGCACCCGAGTTGCTTTGCAAGCTAGAGACGATACTTCCGCCAGGGTTTTTTAATCCGATGCAACATATGATCTTGCATCTCGCGCACGAGGCTTTAATGGGGGGGCCTGTGTCGACCCGTTGGCAGTTTGGGCCTGAGAGAAAAATGAAAGACCTACGCCAGAATTGCGGGAATAAATGCAAGATCGAGGCATCCATGGCCGAGGCATGCCTTAACGAGGAGGTGTCAAACTTCACGACAGGTTTCTATGATGCCAACATTCCCACAATCCACAATCCAGTCGTTCGCTACAATGCAGCCAACCCTGAAGATGTACCCAAGCTTAGCATCTTCATAGGGCTCGGTGGCAAATCAGTGGCACGAAGAAGTTCATCATGAAAAGCTCGAGCGGGATCTGATCTCCTCGTATATCTTGATGAGTATGGAGGAAGTGAAGCCGTACCGCGAGTAAGTCTTTCACCATTTAGTATTTCACAAACATTCACTCCTATATTCGTGGCTAACTCCTCTTTTCTCATTGGAGTAGACGATTCACTCGTGAACTGGAAGCTGAGAAGGGACCCTACCCCGAAAGAGTCGAAGGATCTTTTTGACAACGGTGGTGGTTTTGGCAAGGGTGGTGGTTTCATTAGCTGGTTCGCGGGTTTGGTACTGTTCTATCTAACTTTTCTAGTACCGTGGACATTCATCGATCATTCCTCGTTCTAAACTTCTCGTGCTAACTTGTAGGCAAAAAAGGACAAAGAGATGAAGCCAGAGCTTAGAAACATTGCCCATGGCTTTAGCCATTCCGTCAACTCATTCCATGCTTATGACGTGAATGGATATCGCTTCCATACCCATGACCACACAACAAACCGGGGCAACCGGAAGACAATAAATAGTGGGGTGTTATGTGAAGGCTCAGATAAACTCCATTACTATGGAAGAGTTGAGGCTATATACGAGTTGAATTATGGTTTTGGTAAAGGGCTAGATCCCGTTGTATTCAAATGCAATTGGTTAGACCCGCGTCGGGTTAGAGGGATTCCTGCAATTGGATTGGTCGAAGTTGAACGAAGCTCCAAGTATTCGGGAGACGACGTCTACATTTTGGCTACCCAGGCCTTCCAAGTATTCTATCTCCCGTACCCGTGCAAGAAGACATCAAAAGCATATCAAAAGCGTCTACAGGGGTGGGATGTTGTGGTGACGGTACCGTCGCACAGTAGGCCGGCTATGCCTAACGGTCAAGATTACCGCCGCCTAGACCCCTCAACATCTGACGGCGAGTTCTATCAGGATGGAGGGCTCCCTGGGAATTCACTATCAACTTGCCGACCGATGATGACATGGAATACGGCGAAGAAACGAAGATGCGGAATGGAGGAAGACACCGCGCATGACGAAGTCGAGGAGGTTCATAACCAAGCCGACGTGACTTTGCTAGAGCGTTCCACGCAGGACTTATCGTCGACGAGCCACAGGGACCACCTCCAGGTTCCGTGGATGGTTGGTGGTGTGGCGACCCTGACAGTGATGACGACACGGGTGGTCCAATAGTTGGTCCCGATGATCTCGACACAGGCTACTGATAGCGATGAGGACACATGTATTAGTAATTGCCAGTCTAGCTTATATGTAATAGGTCAATGCTACTCTATGTAATAGTGATTGTCTGTCTAGCTTATTTTGTGAGAACTCATTGTCGATACTCCATTTACCTTAATTGTCGCTACTTCATCTAATTGTATTCATTTTCGCTTTACTCATTGTTGCTTCATCTATTTACCTTAATTTTGGATCATGTATACTGATGAAACCTATTTTTTTGTCAATGCAGGAAACATGGGGGGAAACAGATTGAAGAAGGCCTTGTCAAAAAGGTGGGCAGCGTGAAGGCACTCATTGGGGGATCGAGTTCGGCACCTCCACCTCCTCCCTCACCTCCAGCCTCACCTCCACGTGCGAGGGGTGGACGACGTGTGGGAAGGAGGCCTAGCAAGACTCTGCCTCCTCTCCCTGCCGAGCAGCCCGACGAGGACGACCGGAGTACGACCCGGAGCAGCCCGACGAGGATCACCCGGAGGTGCAGTCGGACTCTGAGAGCGAGTCGCTGCCGGATTCTGAGGAGCTGCTGGCGGAGGCTTCTGAGGAGGACGAGGAGGATGGCAGCGAGGAGGAGGACGAGGGGCGCGAGGAGGAGGAGGGACCTGGGGAGGACGGGTTTCAGCTTGACCCGACGCTGCAGTGGGACCCACCGGAGGAGTGGGTTGAGACTGAGGAGGATATCCCTGAGCCACGGACCAGGCCGGTGTATCAGCGGGGGGCGGCGGGACTCCCCGATCCCCGATATTACGCCTACAAGAACACTCTTCTCGTGCCTGTTGGAAAAAGGTACTTATTATTGTTTTTGTTCAATTTTAGCTTCTCATTGTGTTTTGACCCGCTAACTATACTAATTTTGGTTTTCTCATTGTGTAGGACATTTGTGTACCAGCCTCCTAAAGTGAAGGAACAGCGTACCTACGCGAGCATCCTTGGATGTTGTCTCCGGAAGTTCTTCCCAGGGATTGTCACCGAACCAGAGGGTCGCAGGAGTGTAGCTTGGACTTTCAGGCACTACTGTTACGCGGAGGATCCCGATGGCGTGTACCTCAACATGGCGCTTAAGACACTCGGCTATTTCTGGGTAAGTTTGTTTGACTTCTCATCATTCTATAAATCCGAGATTGCACTAATGGCTTTGACCCTATTTTACCTATGTGTGCATGCTTGTAGAACTTCTTCACCTGTCGGGAGGAGGACAAGGCCAAGTGCGAGGACATCCTTTTGACGATGGCCTCTAAGATGGTGACGGACATGCACTACGAGGCTCGCGTGAACTCTGTCCGCACTTGGTACGCCGAAAAGAACATTGCGCTGGAAAAGAAGCGTGCTCGGGACATCTTGATGCAGCCATGGCAGTACCTGCAGGTAGCGTCATTTCTATATTATCGATTTTGTTGACCGCCGTGTAATATCATTAATATGTGTGTTCTGTGCATGTAGGTGCCTCCTCCGTACGTCGGTAACAACAAGGACTGCCACCTCGCGATGGTAGCGTGGTGGACTAGCCCGGAGTATCTCAAGATACACGCGGAGGGAAAGGCAAAGCGGGCGGAGAACAAGGGTGGAACACACCGCCAAGGCAACCTCAGCCTCTCCCAATGCATACAAAATGAGGTGAGCAAATGCATTCTTTAATCCACCTATGTTCGTGCTCTCTTTTGCAATATCGTCTCCTTTTCACCTATGTTCGTGCCATCTTTGCAGAAATTGAAGACCGGCGTAGACCCCTCGCCCTTCGCCGTTTGGGAAAAGATGCGTACCAGGGATACGCCGGATCCTGAGACAGGGTCGATGTGGATCAGCCAGACCGCCGAGCTCCGGAGCAAGGGGTACAGGGAGAAGTTCAAGGAGCGCAACGGTGAGGAAGCTGACCCTCTCACCAGTCCACTTGACGTCGAGGCTGTCGTGCTTGCGGGGCAAGGCGCGGCGAATGGCCGCTTGTGGATAGGTGACGGCTCCATCGACCCTCGCACCGTCCCGTCTCTACGCCAGGTCCGCCGTGGGAGGGCGTCCGGTGCGCCTGCTGTGGAGACCCGCCCACGAGTTTCGAGTCTAGCTGTCGACGAGCTCCGGCAGAAGCAGGTGCTCTATGAGCAGCAGCAGGAGCAGATCCGGCAGCAGCAGGAGCAGCATCAGGAGTATTGCAGGCAGCAGCAGGAGCATCAGAGGCAGATGATGGAGTGGATGTATGGCACGATGCAGCGCCTTGCTCCTGGGGACGGGGCTGTTGCCATGGGAATGTTCCCTCCACCGCCTCCACCGATGTTCCCATGGGTATGTTCTCAAACTTGTCATTCTATCCATCTTATTGTTGTAACTAAATTACTTGTGTAATGCGAGACTTTTTTCATGTTGTAGGTGAATCCAGGATCGGCGGGTGGATCTCACTCGATGGCGCCGCCGCTTGGTGGCCAGGACAATCCGGAGGGGCAGCCCCGTATCTCCAACCCTAGCGTTGTCCGGAGGCTCCGTGGGTATGCTTGCATGACTTGTCAAAATGCCATTGCCACTTTAGTTAGCCATGCCATTGCCACTTTAGTTGAACTTGTCAAAATTTAGTTAGTTGAACTTGTCAAATTTTACCCATTAGTTGAACTCGTCAAATTTAACCCATTAGTTGAACTCATCAAATTTTAGTTAGCTTTCTTTTAATGCCATGACTATGCCATTTCCACCTAGTTGTCGAACTCATCATTTTTTTGCAAACATGTAGGACGATCCTACTCCGCCGCCGGAAGGCCAGTAGAGGTTTGTTACCATTTCAACTTGCTACCACTCTCGTTCGAAAACTTACTTGATGTCTCACTTAGATCGACATAGGCAATCAAACTTGTCATTTCCACTTAGTTAGTTGAAATATGCTTATGCCATTGACGCTTAGATATTTTAGTTGTCAAACTTGCCATTTCCACTTAGTTAGTTGAACTATGCTTATGCCATTGACACTTAGGTATTTTAGGTTTCAAACTTGCCATTTCCACCTTGTTAGTTTAATGATGCACATGACATTGACACTTAGCTATTTTAGTTGTCAAACTTGTCATTTCCACTTAGTTAGTTTAATAACTATGCCCATGACATTGACACTTAGATATTTTAGTTGTCAAATTAGCCATTTCTACTTTGTTAGTTTAATGATGCACATGACATTGACACTTAGCTATTTTAGTTGTCAAACTCATGATTTTTGTATGAACTTGTAGGAGGATCAACAATGACGTCCATCTTCGCCATCCGTCCATCATCGTGGAGTTCATGTGGATGCTATGTTCATATTATGCCTATGTGGTGTTTGAGATTATGTCTATGCTATGTAGCATGCTTGAACTATGTTGTGGAGGAATTTGATCTTATTTAGTTGGAGTTACAACCATGTTGATCTTATGGAGGAGTTTGATCTTATTTGTTTCTCGTCGATCTTATGTGTTGAACTATGTCTATGTTATGTGGAGTTTACTCATATTTGTGTGACAATTGCTATCTGTGAATTATTTTGTGCAAAATGCAGGAATTTAAAAAAAACAGAACAAAATGGTGCCATATGGTCACTTTGCCGTGCAAAGGCGCACGGCAAACCATGCACGTGGCACTCACCTGTGAAATCTGGCAACCTATTGATGACCATAATGTACATTTGCCGTGTATATCTGGTATAGGCGCACGGCAAAGAGGCGAGGGAAACGTGCTGGGCAACAGCCTTTTGCCGTGCTTGTTTGGCAAGGGTACACAGCAAAGGCAGAAAGTTTGCCGCGCTTGGTTGGGACGGGCACACGGCAAAGGCAGAAAGTTTGCCGTGCTTGTTTGGGAAGGGCGCACGGCAAAGGCAGAACGTTTGCCGTGCTTGCTGCGCACGAGCACACGGCAAAGATTCAAATGTTTGCCGTGTCGTTCTGAAGAAGCGCACGGCAAAGAGGGTGTAGATGGTTGACCAGGCTCTGACCTGTTCTGACAGGATTATGCCGTGCAGCTCTGCCAAGGCGCACGGCAAAGTCGTTGCCGTGCTATTTGTAAAAAAGCACACAAGAAAGTGTCTTTACCGACACGTATTAGGCCGTGTGGGCTTCGCCGTGCTGTTAGGCACGGCAAAGACTTTGCCGTGTTCCGAGCTCTCTTTGCCGTGTCCTTTGCCCGCACGGCAAAACTCTGGATTCCGTAGTGCGTCCAATAAGCTCACCGAGACACGTCGTCTGATCTGTGCCGTATTATCCGATCGTGTCGTGATCTGAGGAACCACTCCGACGGATGTTCTTTCGACAACTAAGTGACAATCCTCGTCGGGGCTCAGCACCCCCGACTCGGACATTAAGATGTCAATTGGACGTCGCCAAACTAGGTCAACGACCTATGATGGCGACCCCTTGGCCGGGAGCCACGCCGAGGTTCACCGCCCCTCGTCGAGCCCTCCACTCGCATTAAGACTTCTATAGGGTGTACCTTGTTGTGTCCTACTAGATGAGAGATTAGCTATGCCCTAGTCTTTCGGTAATAATTACCCTACTGTACTGATAGAGTTACCCACGCAGTACTGATGAAGTTAACCATGTGTTTATAATATAGTATCCACGACGAAATCGATATAGTTACCCCACTCTCCCGGTAATAGTTACCCACCCAGTACTGATAAAGTTACCCACGCAGTACTGATAAAGTTACCGCATCAATATTTACCCTATTCTCTCGGCAATAGTTACTCACCATACTAATTACAACCCAAAACTGATTGACTTACCCATATGTATATGATATAGTTATCCATCACGAGATCGATACTCTCTCGGTAATAGTAACCCAGCATATATTGTACCATGTGTTTATGATATAGTTGTCCATCACGAAATCGATGTAGTTACCCTATTCTATCATCAGGAATAGTTACCCACCAAATACTGATAAAATTATCAACCTAGTATTGATAAAGTTACCCACCTATTACGGATGGAATTATCACCCAGTACTCATGGAATTATCCACCTAGTACTGATAAAATCACCCATTTATTTATGATATAGTTACCTACCCAGTACTGATAGACCATGTACTGATGGAGTAACCCACCATGTACTGATGAATTTACTCATATGTCTATGCCATAGTTATACACAACGAAATTGATATAGTTACCGGAAATCTATAACGTGTAGTGGTGCACCCACTACCCAAATAACAAAACTTAAAATGTCAAAAAATTCAAAGTAAAATTTTCGGACATACTTTAAGACATTTCGGGCTCTACCATGTTGATAATAGTTATCCACCTAATACTCACGAACAGCCACCTAGTACTAATAGAAATACCCATGTGTTCATGACATAGTTATCCACCCAGTACTGATAGAGTTACGCGTCCTTCAATGGAGTTGTCGATTTATTAATGCTATAGTTATCCATCATGAAATCGATATAGTTACACTGCCATCTTAATAATAGTTATCTACCCACTACCGATAGAGTTATCCATCTATTTAGAGGTGTAGTTGTCACCAAATGGAAGGCGCTTGCTGCGTAGTACTGTCCTACTTATAGTTACCCAATCAGTATTGTTGGAGTTTCTCACCCAGTACTTATAAAGTTGCCAACCTAATACATATCACACAGTACTGATATAGCTACTAACACAGTACTGGTGAAATTACCCACCTTCTATTGATAAAGTTACCAATTTATTCATGATATAGTTATCCACCATAAAATCGATATAATCGATATAGTTACCATGTCTAAATAATAGTTATCCACCCAATACTGATAGAGTTATCCATCTGTTTTAGGGGTGTAGTTGGTACCATAAAATCGACAAAGTTATCACACTACTACTTATGGAGTTGCACAAGTGTTTTACTGTATAGTTATCTACTTATCCATGATAAATTAATCGTCCCCAAATGGTAGTTCACTTATGAAATTAGGTGATAACTTCACAACTCGGAAAAATCAAAAAGAACAACCAAACGTGGGATATAGTTTATGACCTAAAATTAATTGTTGACTAGGTGGGTAATTTAACTTACACGTTAACGGGTGAGTAACTTTTGGGTGAAACAAATATCGTCGGAACATAGAACATGGGATCTAGTTTCGAAGATCTCGACGCAACTAGCCCAATGGTGAAAACGGATCATAAATCGGATAAACGGTTTAATCTACAAAATGTTTTGAATTTTCGAATTTTGCATTTAATGCGGGTGACGTCAGCAATTTATTCATTTAGTCTGCGTGCAGAAATTAGAGCACATCGCATGTAAGAATTTGCTAATTTCGCTTTTGAAGGTGCGTGGAGTTTCTAGCAGGCAACTTAATTACGCATAGTCACGTCCAAAAAAGAATGCGTTGGATTGGGAATCGGATCACAAAGTATATATACAAGTAGTACATGTTGGCAAACGGTACTCTGTATTGCGGACACCAAGTCAATTCTCCACACAAGAATATAAAATCTAGTGTGCCAGACCCCATGTTTAAACAAGTCCCACCCACATCGGCGTTCCATCTGGTTTTGTGTTGATTAGTCTCTCGCCTTTCCCCGCTGACCAAATTAAAGATGCCATGGTGACGAACAGACCGTGACGAACAGACCTGCCGGGTGAGCTCTTTTATTTTTCAGAGATCTTCGAAACTCGCTAGGCAAATGGAGCCGCCAGCAGGCGACAGCAGCGGAGACGGTGAGATCGTCGTGGTTGTCGACGACCCTCGCCTGTCATCTCCTGCAGCTGCAACGGAAGTGGCGAG
Source organism: Poa pratensis (assembly GCA_947311845.1). Lineage (NCBI taxonomy): Eukaryota > Viridiplantae > Streptophyta > Magnoliopsida > Poales > Poaceae > Poa > Poa pratensis. The sequence continues at coordinate 21,485,034 of CAMZMU010000122.1, forward strand.
CTCTGGGCTGCTGCTGGTGCTGCGAAAGTACATCCTGCTGCTTGCGACGCTGGTGGCGACGATGACCTACGCGGTGGGGTTCAGCCCGCCGGGGGGTGTGTGGCAGGACACGGACGCCACCGCGGGCCACCTCGCCGGCGACTCCATCATCCGGGACACCAGCTACACCCGGTACCTGGTCTTCTACTACTGCAACGCCACCGCCTTCGCCTCGTCGCTCTTGCTCGTCGGCGTCTTCCTCACCGCCTTGGAGTTGAGTATTGCTACGGATAGGGTGGTCGACGTCCGGCCATTGTTCTGGGTGGTCAAGGTGGTGGTCCTGCTGAGCATCATGGGGGCCTACGCCGCCGGGACCTTCCGGGACAGCGCCACCACCATCTTCTCCTCGGTGCTGGTAGGCATCGCCGTCACCTACCTCGTCTTCCAGATGGTCACGTTTTCATGTAAGCCGTTCAACTACTCAGACAAAATTAATGCCGTCGAGGAAAAACGGACCCGGAAGGTTCTGATGCTGCAAGCGACGTTGGTGGTCGGCCTCACCTACGTGGCGGGGATGAGCACGCCGGTGGCTTCTGGGACGCTGGGAGCGGCCACCGCCCCGGCCAAGCGATCCTCATGGACCGCCACCGCAAGCGCCTGACGGTGTTCTTGTGCTTCAACACCACAGCGTTCGTCGCGTCGCTGGTCATCCTCGTGGAGCTTCTCGACAGGAAGACTCGTCTGAATCAAGCCTACGGGTACATGATCATGGCACTGATCAGCCTCGTTGTCGCGTACACCGCTGGCAGCTGCAGGGAGACCGACACCACCCTCCATCTCTCCATCCTGATCGGTGCCGTCCTGGCATTCATTATACTGCTGCAATTCGCACTTGATCAAGGTTGGATCGAAACCGTAAGGGCAACGTGCTTCTGGAGAAAAACCGAAGAGTTGTATGATTCGGTTTTAAGAAAGGTGCAAGATGCGATTGGAAGAACTCAATGTAATAATGGCAGGTAACTACAGAAGCACATACCTTCTTCCTACTCCTCTGCACCACATTCCAGTTTGCAATTGACCTCTGTTCCTCTGCAATTTCCAGAAATACAGTAGACAAGGCTAGCTCCCTTGTTCTATTGCTCGCCACCCTTGCAGCAACCGTCACTTACCAAGCAGGGCTGAGCCCACCAGGCGGCGTTTGGCCGGACAATGAGGGCGGCCACATGGCTGGCGACCCGATCTTGCTGACGACGAACGCTGGGCGGTTCAAGGCCTTCTTCTACTGCAACTCCATTGCCTTTGTTGCATCCTTGGTCGCCATCATCTTGGTCCAGAACAAGTTTCTTCTCGACACCCACGTGCTTGAGGCAGCCATGATACTGGACATGTTTGGCCTTATCGGCGCTTACGCCGCCGGGAGCTGCCGGGATGTAAGCACCACCATTTATGCCATGTCCTTGGCGGGTGCCGTCCTGGTCTATGTGGTGGTCCATGTTATCTTTTTAACAACGAACCACACAGACACCATAACCAACCGGGAAATCGAGTTCCTGGAGAACAAGCGCAAGCTGCTGCTCCTCTTCGCGGTCGTGGCCGCGACCATCACTTACCAAGCCGGGTTGACACCTCCTGGAGGCTTCTGGCTCCAGGATGATGGATCCAGCGGCCACAATGCAGGTGACCCCGTCCTCCTATACAACTTTCCCCACCGCTACACGGCCTTCTTCTACTGCAACTCGGTGAGCTTCATGATGTCCATCACCCTCATCATCCTACTCGTGAACCCGCATCTGTACAGGCCAGCCATACGAAGCCATGCGCTCGATATTTGCATGACGGCAGGCGTGTTTGGTCTGTTTGGGGCCTATGCCGCTGGAAGCACACAGCATCAGAAAACATCTAACATCTTCGTGTTTCTGAGTGTGGTAGTCTTTATACAAGTTGGACTGGCTCGGTGTACTTGTAGAATAAGAAGATATGAAGAATACAGTGAACCAAAGCAAGAGAAGGATGACGACGAAAGAAAGGCACGACATGCCAGGCGCAAATACCTGATGCTTATAGGAGTCCTTGTGGCGAGCGTCACCTACCAGGCTGGTCTGAGTCCACCTGGGGGAACTTGGCAGAGCGACAGTGACTGGTACAGCGCAGGCGACCCCGTCATGCATGACAACAGGAGGCCTCGATACCTCGTTTTCTTCTACAGCAACTCTATCTCCTTTGTGGCATCCATTGCTGTCATCGGCCTGTTGTTGTTGCCACAGTGGTGGAAAAAGAGGGGGTGGTCGCTCAAGGTGATGAACACGGCGATCTTCCTGGATTTGCTCGCCCTCTTAGCAGCCTATGCAGCTGGCTCCAGCAGGGGATGGAAGACATCAATGTATGCCCTTGCGCTGATCGGTGCAGTGCTGGCCTACGTTGCAGTCCATATGATGCTGGCATTGTCATGTCCACACAGTCCTCCAGATGAGAGTTTGGACGGTCAAGAAAATGCTCCTCAGTAACACGAGCAGACGATCGAACAGGAGGGTCTAGGCACCATTACGTGCAATGCCACTACCTTGATTGTCAGTGTGATATGTGGCTTTGTTCATGTGAGAGCAGTGGATATGATTCCTCTACACACGGACAAATCAAAGGCAGTTGCTCCTTTTGTATACTGATTTGAAGTACACATTTATTTCTTACTGTTCTTTGTCTTATGATTTGAAGTACACATTTCGTTATGGTATAATTTAAGAGTGGAAAAACTGATTCGATTCTACTCTTCAATAGATTTTCTGGTGCTCAGCTTGTTCAGTTCTACTTTAATTCTATGCTCTGTTTGGTTCACAAAAAAATCTCTAATGCTAGTATGTTGGAACATCTAACATCTTCATGTTAGTGGGTGTGGTCCTCTTTATCATAGTTGGAATGGTTCTGTATAGTGGTAACAGAAATGGTAAAGCAGACAATGACGGCGACGACGAAGGAAAGGCAAAGCATGCCAAGTGCAAATACCTGATGCTTCTAGGAATCCCCGAGTCCACCTGGGGAGCTTGGTAGAGCAACAGTGACTGGCACAGCGCAGGCGACCGGCATGACAACAGGAGGCCCCGATAAATCGCTTTACTCTACAGCATCTCTTCCTCCTTTGTAGCATCCATTGTTGTCATTGTCCTGTTTTTGTTGCCACGGTGGTGGAACAAGAAGGGGTGGTCGCTGAATGTGATGAACACAGCGATCTTCCTGGATTTGCTCGCTCTCCTAGCGGCCTACGCGGGGATGGAAGACATCAATGTATGTCGGTGCCGTGCTGGCCTATGTTGCAATCCATATAATGCTGTCATTATCATGTCCACATAGTGATACTATCCCTCAGATGAGAGTCTGGCCGGTCAAGAAAATGCTCCTTAGTCACACGAGCAGACAAACGGGGGAACCAGGCACCGTTACCTTTTTTAGCAAAAACGCAAATGACTTTTGCGTTTCTTTTCATTGAATAGATAGAGTTTGGTTTACAATCCTCCTAGGAGGCGAAGTACATAGTAATTAAATTCAGTGTACATCCCAGGTCTGCGGCAAAAGCACCCTAAGTCCGGCTGCGCCGGCTCTAGCCCAAAGTGCAGCCTCTACCTTGATCTTCGATAGGACTGAAGCTGTCGAGGCCTGTGCACCATCGAAGATGCATTCGTTGCGCTGCTTCCAGAATCCAGACCATCCAGGGGAGGAGCAGGGTGATGGAGGCCAACCGTTTCCTTTGTGGCTTGGGGGTGATCTGCTTGGCGTTCTGTTACCAAACTAGCATTGACGGCTCCAGGTCGGGGACCGGGACCGCCAAGCGTAGCCAAGCGAGGGTTTCATGCCACACCTGGCGCGTGAAGGGGCACTCGATGAAGATGTGGTGGATGGTCTCTGCGGCCTGATCGCATAGCGGGCATCTCGGGTGGTGCTGCAATCCGCGGCGATAGTGTAAATCGCAGCCATATCTTGGTCAAGAAGTTGAAACTAAATAGGGTACCCTCCAAAATTGATCCGGCTTGTATTTTTTCTGGTACTACCTCTAGAACCAGCGCTACTACCGCTTCACGTGCCAATCAAGTAAATACGTAGAGCGCAGGCTGAACCAGAGTAGTAAGGCTAGAGCCCGATCTAGGTCCGTTGGTGCTAGTTCTGATCCGAGCGCAGGCTGTCCTTCATGCACGTCAGTCAGGATCTCTCGGCGGGTGCATCATGGTCAAGCTAGTAGCAGATCTGTAGATGTGGGGCTGCTGGTGAAAACCTTGACATATGAGCATGACGCCTCCTAGTGTCGTTTCCATGTCGAAGTGCTCTCTTCTCCTATCTGGGAAATCCCTAGACCTGGGTCTCCCTGACCAGACAATGGCGGCACTTTTGGGGTTGTTCTCCCTCTTGGGGAATTGTTTTGGAGCATATTCTGACTGGAGCAGTCTGTAGGTGCAGCGGGATCTTGGCGATGGACCCGTGATGATGGAGACGCGCAGGGAGTTACCGGTGTCTGGCATCGTGGCAGCATCGACAACAAGTCTTACAAGGTCAATGTATTGATCTTTGTCCTAAAGATGGGTTGATTGAATACGATGGCGCCGGCTTTTCAAGCGTGCGCATTTGGTGCGTGCCGGGCGTCTGCTCGACGGGTTTGTTCTCCCGGATCTCCTGCGGGCAACTTGGTGAGGCCTCCGGTTTTAGGTGGTAGCGCATCGGTGTGTGGTTAGGGCGATGGACCAGATCATGGCCACCCTCGTCATCAAATTTTTAGATGTAGCGACAGATGTTGCCTGATTTTGGTGTCTTCTGCTTGGTGGATGCATTCTCTTGTAAGGATTTAAAAAGGTTGTGTTCATCTTCTTGATGCGGAGCCCTAGGGTTTCGACCTCCATTTCAAAAAAAGAAGTGCCCGGGTTTGGGTATATTTACAACTGTGAGAAGAAAATATATTAACATTATTAATAGTGCCACCATAATAAAAATCTACAAAACTAATTTACAACCGTAAATTTCATTGGTAATGCTCTTAAAATTATTAGTATTCTCGTTCACAAAAAAAAAAACAATGTGAATGTCATTAAACCGCTAGCTAGCTGAGTGTATTATTTTAGCAAGACTACACGAAGACTTGAATGAGAAGTGATCTTTGATGTATCATTCCACGGAACATTATAAGATGCTCCGGCACATAAGATGAGCAGATATAGTATTAGTTCTATCGTAACGAGTAAGTGGCAGGTAGCGTGACAATGATAAATTAGTTAGGAAGCTTAAGACTCCCAACGTCCATTGGGGAAAGACTTTGCTCGCGAGTCTCGCGGATCTGGTAGTGGCATCCACATGCACCGAGTAATATTATTTCCAACTTCTGTCGTCTACGACTTTGCTAATCATAGAGACAGGCCAATAGGTGGGGCAGATGGAGCATCTGAGGTTTAGAGCATAAATTGACTATGTGATCTACATGGTTAATTACGACTCCCAAGTCATCCATCACATCTGGCCACCTCTTGTTTTCCTTTTCAAATTAGGACCATATGCCAGCCTGTAGCAACACCCTATAGCATCTCTAGCGGTGACCATAAACCACGGTTCGCGAAAGTCGTGTTTTTTTGACAAAAAAGAGTCGCGGCAGAACCGAAATCGTAAAGCCGACCGGTAAAACGGAATATTCTGTTTTACCGCTCGGCTTTATGGTTTCTGTTCTGCCGCGTCTCTTTTCGGCCCTTAAATCACACAGTTTTTAAGCATTTCAACACTGATGTTTTTTTCATAAAAATGAATAACTAATAAATATGAACTAAATTATAAATATTGTACATTGTACAATACCAACAATAATCCAAATTACAAGAATAGTCCAAATCACACGAATAAACAATAATTCAATAATCAAATGAATGAAATGAAATGAATATAAATGGCAGATTACTGCCCATGCAACTGCCAGATGTGATCAACGAGGTCCTGCAGCGGCTGGCTGTGTGTCTTGGCATCCTCAATCTTCTGGTAAGTTCTCAGAAATGCTTCAATGCGATCTGGGTTTCGAGCTGGCTTCACACGGCTACCAACATTGGCATACGACAACTCCAATTCCAAGTCTCTTTCGTTCTCTACGATCATGTTGAGAAGAATCACACATGTTATTATGTTCTTCAGATTTTCTTGTCGCAAAAAACGAGCAGGACCTCGAACAATGGCAAACTATATTGCAAAACACCAAAGGCTCTCTCTATGTCCTTTCGGCATGCCTCTTGTTACTTTGCAAATTCAGATTCCTTTTCATTATAAGCTTGGAGACGGTCTTCACAAATGTAGACCAAGCTAGGTAAATACCGTCAGCAAGACAGTACCACTTTGTGTAAGCATGCCCATTGATAGTGTAGTTGCAATTATCGAAACACCCGGTAAGTTACAAAAAAAATGGTTTTTGCTCAAAAACATAAATATACTCTGGGGAATTGTTTTCTCCAAAATACAAAGGAAGAATTTAATGGGGATTTCTGCCCTAAATGGAAACCCAATATTTAATTCAATTCTGATTTAATTCAAAATTAATTATTTTTTTAGAAAATATCGTATTAATCTGCCCTAAAATGGAACTTCAGCGCTCACGTCGTTGCTCGGGACTTCCTCGTTCTGCCACCAGGGTTCCTCCATGGCGGTTGTGCTAGTGTGGTAGAGAATGTGGGAGAAAACGAAGGGGAGAATGCGAGACCTGCCTGGCTTCGCGCGGTTCCAGTCACATTCTATTCGCGTCGAGCAGGCGGTTCCAATCCCTCATGAATTAAGCCGCATTGAACATGCGCGCCTCCAGTTTGCAACTGCAATTTCCCATGCACATCGCAAACGGATAAACATAAACAACCGTAGCCATAGAGATAGATATTGGAATCGGAGACGAATTTATGACCGTTGCCAATACTTTTGGTAACGGAGATATAAAATCCTCCGTAACCAATGTTGACGGATCAGCCGCGGCCCAGTTCTGCCAGGCCTCGTCCGCAACGCTAAAATCGCGATTCTCCGTCGCCTAACTCGTGCCGTTTCCATAGAGAGGTATCCGATGTGTCGTTCTACGCGATACTGAAATGATTATGATGAACGTGGACCTCCTCTGGGGCCGAGCTCGGTGACCGTTGACTTGCTACCGGTCTCAGCTAGCTAGCGACAATATCGACGCTCCAAATAGGGAAGCCACAAACCGACATGGGTCGCTTCACGATTTCTCAATAGGAGATCTTCAAAAGCCTTTCGAGATAGTATCATAAGTTGTATATCTTACATGCATGGATAACAGAACCCGGCTTCGCTAGCCGTAGCACATTGATGCCACGGAGGACATTGCCAGTCAATGAGTCGCCGGAGTGCCTATCGAAATCCGGCAACTCTACCATGTCGACTTCGTTCTACCAACACTACGACCTCGTACAAAAGAACAATTCATTAATTTCTTTTACACATAAATTAATAGGCACTAACTATCTGCTAACATGAAATAATGATTTGTGGGAGTACAACATGTACAATTAAACAACATGAAAAATATACCTTTTATGCCAACAGAACACACATATATATGAATGAATCACAGGCGGATGTGCGATGATGCACGAGAAAGAAAACAATATGGCTAGCTAGTTGTTGCATCGATCTAAGTTAGTCGCCATCGACGGATCAGAGCTTCCCGGCCGGCATATCACATGCCGCCGTCCATGGTCACTACGGGAATCGTCCAAAACGCCGACGGCCGGGTTGTACGCCGACGGCCAAATATCGGGGCTGTCGGCGTACAAACGGAGATAGAGCAGCCGTGCCACTGGCCGTCGGCGTACAGAGTGCGTCGGCGTAGCCATCCAGGGCCCGACGGCCGCCGTCGGCGTATATCTGGCCGTCGGCGTAGCACGCCCGCCGTGACGGAGTAGGGACGGAAGAATTCCCTTGGTTCATACGCCGACGGCGGCATATATCTGTTCCTTTTTTATTTATTTCTTTATTTATTTATCTATGTAATATTTAATGTAAGCATAATTTATACATAAATTGGATCTATAATTTCCCTCCCAATTTCGGTATCCCACCCGCATAAAATAACGGTTTGAGTTTTCCGGTATCCCACCCGCATAAAATAACGGTCAAAGTTCCCGACATAGTTGATATCCCCTACAACATATACATGTAAAATAAATAAAAACAACACATGTAATATACACCTACAACACATAGTTGATGTCCCCTTTCGACGCACGTCTATGGGGGTAGACGAAATGTTAGGGTTTTTTTCACGTGGATTCAGGGTTTCGCCGAAGCGGGGCCCCGGAGTGTCGGAACCCCACCCAAACCTAGGTTGTGTCATACCATATGTATACAAGTGTGTTGTGTATTGTAAATGTGCAATATCCTACTCCGGGTGTGACCGGCTTCACTTTCTCTCTACTGAGTTCTTGCACTTAGAGGTGAAAACTCCCCTTTCAGGCGAACCGGATGGAGTCTTGTGTTGATTTGGGGTAGACTTTGGTTTCTCATATTCCTATGACCTAACCTAACACAACCAAACAAAAAAGTCCACTGGCCTACCCCCTTTCGACGCACGTCTATGGGGGTAGACGAAAACGTTAGGGTTTTTTCACGTGGATTCAGGGTTTCGCCGAAGCGGGGCCCCGGAGCGTCGGAACCCCACACAAACCTAGGTTGTGCCATACCATATGTATACAAGTGTGTTGTGTATTGTAAATGTGCAATATCCTACTCCGGGGTGTGACCGGCTTCACTTTCTCTCTACTGAGTTTCTGCACTTAGAGGTGAAAACTCCCCTTTCGGGCGAACCGGATGGAGTCTTGTGTTGATTTGGGGTAGACTTTGGTTTCTCATGTTCTATGAACTAACCTAACACAACCAAGCAAAAAAGTCCACTGGCCTACCCCCTTTCGACGCACGTCTATGGGGGTAGACGAAAACGTTAGGGTTTTTCCAGCGGATTCAGGGTTTCGCCGAAGCGGGGCCCCGGAGCGTCGGAACCCCACCCAAACCTAGGTTGTGCCATACCACATGTATACAAGTGTGTTGTGTGTTGTAAATGTGCAATATTCTACTCCGGGGTGTGACCGGCTTCACCGGCCTCACTTTCTCTCTAGTGAGTTTCTGCGCTTAGAGGTGAAAACTCCCCCTTCGGGCGAACCGGATGGAATCTTGTGTTGATTTGGGGTAGACTTTGGTTTCCCACCTTCCCATGGCCTAACCTAACACAACCAAGCAAAAAAGTCCACTGGCCTACCCCCTTTCGACGCATGTCTATGGGGTAGACGAAAATGTTAGGGTTTTTTCACGTGGATTCAGGGTTTCGTCGAAGCGGGGCCCCGGAGCGTCGGAACCCCACCCAAACCTAGGTTGTGTCATACCATATGTATACAAGTGTGTTGTGTATTGTAAATGTGCAATATCCTACTCCGGGGTGTGACCGGCTTCACTTTCTCTCTACTGAGTTCCTGCACTTAGAGGTGAAAACTCCCCTTTCGGGCGAACGGATGGAGTCTTGTGTTGATTTGGGGTAGACTTGGTTTCTCATGTTCCTATGACCTAACCTAACACAACCAAGCAAAAAAGTCCACTGGCCTACCCCCTTTCGACGCACGTCTATGGGGGTAGACGAAAACGTTAGGGTTTTCCAGCGGATTCAGTGTTTCGCCGAAGCGGGGCCCCGGAGCGTCGGAGCCGCACCCAAACCTAGGATGTGGCATACCACATGTATACAAGTGTGTTGTGTGTTGTAAATGTGCAATATCCTACTCTGGGGTGTGACCGGCTTCACCGGCCTCACTTTCTCTCTAGTGAGTTTCTGCGCTTAGAGGTGAAAACTCCCCCTTCGGGCGAACCGGATGGAATCTTGTGTTGATTTGGGGTAGACTTTGGTTTCCCACCTTCCCATGGCCTAACCTAACACAACCAAGCAAAAAAGTCCACTGGTCTACCCTCTTTCGACGCACGTCTATGGGGGTAGACGAAAATGTTAGGGTTTTTTCACGTGGATTCAGGGTTTCGCCGAAGCGGGGCCCCGGAGCGTCGGAACCCCACCCAAACCTAGGTTGTGTCATACCATATGTATACAAGTGTGTTGTGTATTGTAAATGTGCAATATCCTACTCCGGGGTGTGACCGGCTTCACTTTCTCTCTACTGAGTTCCTGCACTTAGAGGTGAAAACTCCCCTTTCGGGCGAACCGGATGGAGTCTTGTGTTGATTTAGGGTATACTTTGGTTTCTCATGTTCCTATGACCTAACCTAACACAACCAAGCAAAAAAGTCCACTGGCCTACCCCCTTTCGACGCACGTCTATGGGGGTAGACGAAAACGTTAGGGTTTTTCCAGCGGATTCAGGGTTTCGCCGAAGCGGGGCCCCGGAGCGTCGGAACCGCACCCAAACCTAGGTTGTGCCATACCACATGTATACAAGTGTGTTGTGTGTTGTAAATGTGCAATATCCTACTCCGGGGTGTGACCGGCTTCACCGGCCTCACTTTCTCTCTAGTGAGTTTCTGCGCTTAGAGGTGAAACTCCCCCTTCGGGCGAACCGGATGGAATCTTCTATTGATTTGGGTAGACTTTGGTTTCCCACCTTCCCATGGCCTAACCTAACACAACAAGCAAAAAAATCCACTGGCCTACCCCTTTCGACGCACGTCTATGGGGGTAGACGAAAATGTTCGGGTTTTTTTCACGTGGATTCAGGGTTTCGCCGAAGCGGGGCCCCGGAGCGTCGGAACCCACCCAAACCTAGGTTGTGTCATACCATATGTATACAAGTGTGTTGTGTATTGTAAATGTGCAATATCCTACTCCGGGGTGTGACCGGCTTCACTTTCTCTACTGAGTTCCTGCACTTAGAGGTGAAAACTCCCCTTTCGGGCGAACCGGATGGAGTCTTGTGTTGATTTGGGGTAGACTTTGGTTTCTCATGTTCCTATGACCTAACCTAACACAACCAAGCAAAAAAAGTCCACTGGCCTACCCCCTTTCGACGCACGTCTATGGGGGTATACGAAAACGTTAGGGTTTTTCCAGCGGATTCAGGGTTTCGCCGAAGCGGGGCCCCGGAGCGTCGGAACCGCACCCAAACCTAGGTTGTGCCATACCACATGTACAAGTGTGTTGTGTGTTGTAAATGTGCAATATCCTACTCCGGGGTGTGACCGGCTTCACCGGCCTCACTTTCTCTCTAGTGAGTTTCTGCGCTTAGAGGTGAAAACTCCCCCTTCGGGCGAACCGGATGGAATCTTCTATTGATTTGGGGTAGACTTTGGTTTCCCACCTTCCCATGGCCTAACCTAACACAACCAAGCAAAAAAATCCACTGGCCTACCCCCTTTCGACGCACGTCTATGGGGGTAGACGAAAATGTTCGGGTTTTTTCACGTGGATTCAGGGTTTCGCCGAAGCGGGGCCCCGGAGCGTCGGAACCCCACCCAAACCTAGGTTGTGTATACCATATGTATACAAGTGTGTTGTGTATTGTAAATGTGCAATATCCTACTCCGGGGTGTGACCGGCTTCACTTTGTCTCTACTGAGTTCCTGCACTTAGAGGTGAAAACTCCCCTTTCGGGCGAACCGGATGGAGTCTTGTGTTGATTTGGGGTAGACTTTGGTTTTCATGTTCCTATGACCTAACCTAACACAAACCAAGCAAAAATTCCACTGGCCTACCCCTTTCGACGCACGTCTATGGGGGTAGACGAAAACGTTAGGGTTTTTCCAGCGGATTCAGGGTTTCGC